>BRZM01002597.1:48307-116955 GCA_033238685.1 Lates japonicus | reverse complement strand
GGCTGAGTTGAAACTGTATGAACCCAACAGGGCAAACTAATACCAGTGCATTATGGGTCAAGCTCACAGCATTGGCTTGCTTTACATATAGTCTTATATAGCTGTGTTACCAAGGCAATATGAGGGGAGAGGGGTTCAAGGGAGGAAAAGGTGGGGAGAAGAGGAGAAATGAAAAAGGAAAGACACGAAGAAAAGAACCAGGTTAACATGAACAGAGGAATAACTAAAGAGGACAAACTAAGGATGAGAACAACAGAGGTGAGAATGAAAAAGGGAGGGGAACAAGAGGAAAAGGAACAGCAGGAGGACAGAGTGTGGGATGGCAAAAATGATAAAGAAAGGATGTAGTCAATAAAGAGAGTGGAAGGGACAGGAAAAGTGCCAGCAGGCTGAGGGCCTTGTATACTGTGAAAGCGAAGGAACAGAAGAAGAGGAAGAGGTTGTTTTACCTGTTTGTTGAGTCCTAACATGTTGCACACCATCTCTCTTGAGTAGGGCTGTTCTAGCACATAGCGCAGCAAGCCCGTCTGTGGCTCAAACAGGTCCTAGAAAAAAGAAAAAAACACATACGCATTGTTAATGCTTCTGGGAATTTGTGCATAGGTGTGTCTGAACTGTGTGTATGAACATTTGATACCTTGTCAAACGGCAGCATGCCTCTCAGGGGGAACCGAAGAGTAGTGGGGTCTAATTTCCAGGAGTTACAGATGGCCCCGCTGTTATTCACTACTGGTAAGAGGCTGCATCGTCCTGTAGACACACATTCACACATCACATGCAGGAGTTGTATTCACAAATCTCTGGCAAGCAGCATACATCCAAGAGTTGAGTTAGCCACAGAGTCTTCAATAGAAACTGTCTAAATCTATATTTGTGTCTTTATAGTTGTTTATTTTCTGTTGCTTTTCCCCTCTAGATTACATTTTCATTTCAAAACTTCAGTAAAAGCATGAAAACGTGAAGCAATCAAAAAAACAAGAACCCCTGAGAACACAAAACTCTGAAAACTTCATACCTTTTTGATCAATATTTTGTGAGCTTCCAATGTGTGTGTGTCTCTTACCACAGATAGAGTTGATTCTTGCTGTGGGTCTGAAACTGTCCACAAAGTCTGATATCAAACTGCCTAGAAGCTAAATGAGAGAGAGACACAGAGAGAGAAAAAATGGTCAGAAGATAAGAGAGAGAAAGAGTGTTGCACACATATGCTGTATAGCTGCAAACATACACACAACACACAGGAAAGACACACTTACCCAGTGTGACAGCTGTCCCTCTGGATAAAGTTTTCTGATTTCTGTGATGGCAAAATAGGCTGGAAGGAGGCAGGCATTTCTGTCCAGAATATACTCCACTACCTACAAAATAAACACAAACATTCACAAAGGATAAAAAATTACACTGATATATTTGACGTGCTTACAGAAAGTTATTCCAACAAGCCATCGCATGTAAAGAAATTCCAATTAATTTATAAAAAGTAAAAAAATGGAATGACAGGTACCTCTCTGGCAGCTAGAAGCTGCTGGACTATAGCTGAGCTGACAGTGGTAGGAATGGTCTGAATTTTATCCAGAACAGCTTTCAGCAGGTCCCGGACTCCCTGAAACACAAACACAAACAAACAAACAAACACACACACACACCTTAGATTAAAACATTTCCAGTGCCTTCAGTTTTAGCAACTAGAAAGCTTAACATGCAGAGAGAAAATTCACTGACATGTTTTGTGGTGCCTGATAAGGGCACTGAGTCTCTAGAAAATTTGGAGATTGCATGCTGGAATTTTTAGATTAATTTGATTAACAGCTTAATGCACTTCGGTGATGGACAGAGTCTGGAATTTCCTGTTAAAAACCTAAACTTCTGTGTCAACAACAGTCTCCAAATCGAGTCAACAAACTGTGTTGTATCTGGCAAGTGCACGATCAGCATGACCTCCAGCTGACAGCAGCAGGTTGTTTCAGGGGGTCATGCTCACTACAGCTACACGACCACTGACAACCAGTGATGAAAAATAATAAAGGTCACATTAAAAACAATAATGCACAGATTACAAGAGGAACATGTTATTCAAGGACTTCATCACTGAGCTTGCTGATGACTCATTTCAGCTGTGCTTTCATGTGTGAGAGAGAGTGTGTGTGTGTGTCAGACCTTGTAGTCCACCCCCTCCAATGATCTTGCGGATCAGTCTGAAAGTTAATGCCCACAACTGAGTCCTCTCCCACTCCAAACTCTCTGAGCTTATCAGAGCTACACACACCATCCTAAAGACAGACACAGAGATTCAATAGATGGACGATGGACGATCAGGACAACAGATAACAGATAAGAGGTCCAACACACAGTGCTGGTGTCATCCCACAGTTTTTAACAGATTAAGTGCAGATACATGTTAATAAGACTTTGTGTATCATATGAATGAACAGTAGTAGTTTGAAATTAGCATAAACAATAAGGATCATTCTTCTGTTTTAATTATCCTTCAAGGCAGGAGCTGACAGTGACACTGCAGCCTAAACAAAAATCTCAGTGAATCTTAACAAATTAACTGGATAATACTAGTCTTGATATATCTGTCTAGCCCTAAAGTGTACATCAACAGATATTTGTTTGTGTTTGTAAGTGCATGTTTATGAGTGTGTCAGTACCTAGGTGGTAGCAGGCTGGTCTCCACAGCCATTGCAAGGCAGTCATAGAGGAAGGAGATTCTTTTGGCACTGTGCTGGCTGTGTATAAACCGCACTATCCACTGAACACACTGTTCATGAGACTCCTGCAGAGAGACATGAAGACAGTCAAAAAAAATTAAATAAATCCAGCTAATTATTAATTAACTTGTGTGTAAACGTGTGTCTGTTTCTGTGTGTGCACAGACCTGTGGTAGTGTTCCCCAGTACTGTCTGAAGGCTCCAAGACAACTGATCAGCTTAGTCCGCTCATCCTCTGGAGTGTCCATAAACATCCTAAACCACAACATAGCGCTTATTTTAGTCATTTTCAGTTTAATTGCCATGAACAGACAATAACGGCACTACGTATTTGTACACTATATATTTGGTCTTTCTGCTGATACATAAAATGGAGCTACCAGAATAACACAAACTAATATCATGTCTTCTTCAACAGGTCAAAATCTGTTTTAACTAAATGTTAACAGTGCATCGGGAGGAGTGTGTTGGTGTGTCTTACCCAGCAAAGGCCTCCTCTATCATCTCAGTTTTCTGGGAGGAAAAGAGAGGAAAAAAACATAAATTCCTTAAATTCCTTAGACTGCATCTGCAGTTTCACCTTTATTTACAATACAACTGCTGTTAGTTAGATTAGTGCCTTTCTCAGTGACACTTGGACAACCTGGCGGGTTGTCCGACGGGGGGGGGGGTTGATGTATGTAGTTCTATAGTTACATAGGGATACCAGATGAGATGACTAGGGCTAACGCACGTGAAACGGAAAGCGGGGAGAGAAATGCGAACATAATCGATCTGAGCTTGGAGGGTTTCAGTGCACTTGCAATGCCATATATCGAAGCTCCGTTAATATTCAATACATTAATATTAAATTAATATTCGAAAAATGTGAATGGTAGACGCACACTTCATTAACACTAGTGAAAATCACAACAAACTTCACCATTGGTTAGAAAATGAAAATATTTTCCATTACTAATGCCATTACTATTAGGTACACTGTAAAGGTGAATACGCACGTCGGCACGTAAATAAATATGCAATTTGTGTTTTTAATAACTTAAATTCAGATATTAATTTCAAGAGCTTTTAGACACAATGCACAAAGTCTAGAGCCTCCACTGTTTTCACAATATCAGCTGAACACTAGTGATGAAAAACTTACAATTTCAGCTGTTGCATTTTAAACAAGCTGGATAACATAACTGTGCGTGCAAACGCACTCTATCTAAAAACGCTGTTGGAATTATTCATTTGCAAAATCATGATGAGTGAATGGGAGAAGGCTAACGCTGACTGAGATGCTAACTAATGTTAGCTTTAAAACCAGTTCATGAGGATGCAAATTACCACAACATCTTCAAAGATGCTCTGGAGCTGCGTCTCCATCGAAAGCGCCATGTTTGCATCAAGAAGGCGTCAATTTTTAGCGAACCATCACACAAACTACGAAAGTTACTGCTTTTCAGTTGGCGCAGAAAAACCCTGTTACCAAGCTACAGGCTAACAGGCGCTAGAATGAATTCGCCATGAGACGCGCAACAGCAAAAACAATCCGGATACACATCGGAGACAGGCTCTACAGTTCCGCTTCATTTAGTTATTATTATGTGCATCCCTTAGGCCTCCGTAATTATAAGGTATGATAATTATAATATATGGTTGATAGTTTGCATGAATTTGTACCATACCGCTTACAACTTGCATGTCTTCCAAAAATCTATATTCAAAAGTCTGACCTATGTGCTATAATACAATATTGCAGACAATGGCAGTGTGGTGCAGAGCTGAGTTTTGTATAACCAGTTGAGGAACAAGGACTGCTGATGCCGAGAAAAAAAAAAAAAAAGTTCCGTGTTTTACTCAGCAAAGTTGTTCAGATTATTCAATAACCTGCTTCTTGGACCTGATTCAAGGGGGAAAAAAACATGATAAAGCAGTTTCAATGTTCCTCCTCTCATGTAACAGGTGCAGGTGACAGCAGTACAGATTAAGAATTTACTATTAATTTATTTGCATAAAATAAGATAATTGTCATAAAAAAAAATATGTAAATACATTTACTTATACACACACTCATACATGTACCGACATGACTTTAAAATAAAGCTTGTCCAGGAGAGGGAGGAAGCTAAATTAAATTAAAGCGATGGGGGATGGAAATAACATTATATACAGAAGGTCAAAAACATATTGTTTATTTATTGATGCTACACAACGCTATGTACACACTAGTTTATTTTAAATAGGCTATAGCTTCACCTCAACCAGCTACAACATCAATATGATTAAATGCTAATTATGACCCAATAACACCGGACCATTTTACATAGAGAGGTTTTTTTTTTTTTTTTTTTTTTTTTGGATAGGTTGCTTTAATGTTGTGCTGGTGATGTGCCCGTAAATGAAATTTAAAAATGCAGGAACTTTTGACTGTCTTACATCATGGTAATTACTTAATCATTTACTATAAAAGAATCTGATTACTTCCTCCAAGAATGCCTGGTTGCCCCCCACACACACACACACATACACACACACACAGGAGAGAGAGAGAGAGAGAGAGAGAGAGAGAGAGAGAGAGAGAGAGAGAGACCTTGACAGGTGTAATGTGCACAAACAAGTGAGATCACATTCCTTCCTCATTCACGGAAACCTGACGCGCAAAGATTGTTTTACTTAACAGTAAATCGTCGAGGCTTTACCATTTGGTTGTTCTCAGATATCCAACCATTCTGACTTAATCCGTACTTCCTCCTTGCGTTTTCCTACTACATGTTTTATCTAAACTCGTGTTGACCGTGTGGGGAAACATCGAGCCACGGACAGGTGAACCGCAGGAGGAGGTGACGGAGCTTACGGAGCCGACAGGCCGGTGGAGGAGCTGCTGCAGGCTGAAAATGTTTCCTGTGAAAACATGAGCACTCCGCTCAGAGATGTGGACAGTGTTCATTTTTCTGAACCTGGGGGTTCTGCACTGTACAGGTATGACAACTTTAAACGTACAAATATGAGGATGATTGTTGTTTTTAGTTGTCTTCTTTCTTTTCTTATTGGCGGCGTTAGGCTCGTTCAAGCAGCTATTACACTATGTACGCATCACAGTTAGTGTGCTGCTTTTGTTTCCATTAACAAATGAGCAATCTGGACTTTAATAACAACGCAGTGATATCAACAAAGTCTGAAGTGAGTCATTAAATCATAACCAGGGTGAGAAACTGATTTCAGTCTGAATCTTGAATCTCAGCATGGAGCAGATCTGATTTAAAACTGATCAAGTTAAAATCACAAGGAATCTCTTTATTTAATCTCTCTTTATCTCCTTTTTTAAAATGATATTTTTCCAAATGGAGGCGAGACAGAGAGAAACACTGCTGTTTCATGCACTGGTCAATTTTGATATTTTAGGTTATTTTGCTGCCATAACATGTCTTCTTTCAGACTAGTGGGAAACAATTCAAAACACACATGTAGGTGTTCATCTTACTGCACTTTGTTTGCCTCTGTAGATTTCATGATACATATCTCTAAAAGCTGTTTTCTCAAAATTATTTTTTCTCATTCTCATTCCTCTCTGTATTCTGGATGTTTTTACAGAGGGGTTTGCTCAGATATCATTCATAGCCTGATTAATATAACATTTTATTCCTAAAAACATGGTGAAAATAGATTTTTTATGGCTCTTGACAGTATTCTTTGATTTATGGACTGATAAAAAGAGAAATCTATTTTTACCCTGATCACCTTAAGTATACCTTCATAATACAAACGGTTAAATAATTGCAACCTGCAGTTGAACCATGATGCAAATACTAAACACAGACAAATTCAATTATGGAGCCTTCTGAGCTCAAGCAGACAGGGCACAGTTGTACAACACAATAATAAAAACGTCATTTATTCATATCAAGTAAACAACAAGTAGTAAAATAGCAGTACATGCCAGTCATTTAGTTGTATACATGGCATTCATATCTGTAACGTACAGGCTCAAAGGTTCAAAGGCCTGTAACTTACAAACCACTCATTTTCATCAGTATGTGGCCCATGCAAATATAGTTCAATGACATTTTTAATGTATATATTATATTTTTTGACAACTTATATTAGTTAAATTCAAATACCTTGGTTATATTTTATTAGCTTGAAGGATGAGTCAGCCATGCTGTAAGATGGAGAAATGGGGGAAGATCTGCTCCAAAAGCACTGCACCACCAGAAACTAGTAGACAGACTGACAAACATGACCAACTTGAGTTGACATTCACTGTAAGTCTCTCATCTCTCTAACTAACTGACAAACGTCTAATCTGTTTCTCCTCAGTCTCCTCCTCTCCTCCCATCCCGGTCAGTGTCGTCTTCTCCTCAGTGAATCTCAGGAATGTACTGCAGTGGTACCCAGGAAATGGCACACCATGGGACACACTCTATACAGTGCAGTATGCCATGTAAGTTTAAATTAAAATATATATGTATGAGAATATGTTATTTTAACTAAAGTGGCCCTGGGAACAGAGTTATTGTCTTCAAGTTGAAAAGGTCTATAAATTTATTTCTTTTTTGGTCCATTGTTTATACTGTCACTACCTTTATCTGGTTAAAGAGGAAGGTATTTACAGATAATACAAAAAAAAAAAGAATCTGAGAAAGGAGAGAGGGGAGCAGAGACAAAAGAAAAATGAGCAGCCATCCTCTTATGTGTGTGGGCCTACTCTGTCTTTCCAGTTACGGGGACAGCGTGGAGGGAAGTAAAGGAAAACGGGTGCACTGGAGAGCGGTGCGCCAGTGTACGAATATAGTGCAGAGGTGGTGCGATCTGACCAATGAGACGTGGGATCATGAGCAAGGATACTACGGCAGAGTTCGCGCCGTGAGCAGGACAGCATCCTCCAAGTGGGCCTTGACGCCGAGGAGGTTCGATCCAAAGACGGACAGTAAGTTAAAAGTGGCATTCAAACTTTTTGCTAACTTTGAACTGATATATCAACTTAAAATATTTAAAATCTACCAGAACTAAATATTTTTTTCTGTGCAGCTATTTTTGGTCCTCCGCTGGTTCATGTGGAAAAAGAGGGTGATGATGCAATCATCACTCTGGAGGGACCTATGCGATATCAGCCCAACAACAACACCCTGCTGGTTTCCATGGCAACAATATACCCCCAGATGACTTACACACTGTCCATCCACAATGGCCATCACAATCAGACAGTGAGTAGAAATATATATCACTTCTAACACCCTCCTGGCATGGACAGGGTGTTAAATCAAGCACCCCTGAAGTTCTCTTGTACCAGTCATACACTAATCTGCTACTTGTGTGTGTGTGTGTGTGTGTGTGTGTGTGTGTGTGTGTGTGTGTGTGCGTCTGCAGCATCATTTTCCACTGGTCTCTAATCCGTACAAATTTCGGCTGATGGAGCACGAAACAAAGTACTGCTTCTTCGCAAAGGCAACATTCCTCTCCATGCCCGCCCTCTGCCAGTACTCAGAATGGCACTGCATAACCACGCCTAAAGGTACAACCACATCGCGGATGTGTTTGTGTGACAGATGAGAAGATTTAGCTCCCGGTTTGACAGGTAGAAAGGAATGTAACCAAAAATGATACAGAAGCGAAAGAGAGACTGATGTTTGTGCCTGAAACATATTCTATTGTTTGTGAGTTTGGACATTTGAGGAAATATAGTTTTGTTTACAGACTGATAATAGTGCATGTGTGTGTGTGTGTATTTGTGTAACATGGTCCTGATTCCTGTCTCCCTCCAGACCCTGCAACTGGTCGACTGCTGAAGGTGGTTTGGGGTATTGTCGCTATAACTTTGTGCATATGTGTGATTATGCTGGTTGTCTACTGTCTCCATAACTACCTGACGGGGAAAGGACTGAAGAGACCACGGATACTGGTACTACGAACGCACACATGCATTAACACACACACACACCTACTTTTCTGTCCAATTTTTGCCTAATTATTGTATTGAAAAGTTGTCGACTTGGATTTTTAAGCCTCTTTATGGTAACTGTAGAGATTCTGCGTCAAGTCTGAGAAGATAACCCATATCATATAATCACCAGGTTTATCTCAACTTAAGGTACATTATAGGAAATGCAGCTCAAACCATGCTAGGGACTAAAAGTCAGGACATCTTCACTGTTGGCACAGTTTTGACCTTTTTTCTGCAATATTAAAATCACTGGAGGGACCCCTTTGAGAACTGACCTAATGTTAGTGTCTAACTGATTTAGTATGTGATAAATAAATAACCCAAATTTATCAGACAAGTAATGTGAATTTCAAAAATGCTTCAAAAGCTAATGGTCAGTCTCTGATCACCACATTCTTTCTTCTTCATCTTCCAGAATGGACATTTCTCTGACCGTTCCCCTCTGCCGTTCCCTCCGGTGGATCCCAAAACCATCATCAGCATCATCAAAGACGAGCCACCGCCGTACACCAACAGTGCTATTTCAGACCCTGTATGCCCCAATCAGCAGGCGCTCAACGCAGATCCCCCACCGCAATACTCCCCACAGAGGCCCGAAACACCCTTAGAGCCGGAGGAGCCTTGGGATAATTTGTCTATTGACTATGGATTTGTTGGAGGGGCTGTCGGAGGAGAAGAGGAAGCGAGAGAGAGGAGCCACGACAGAGGAGATGATGGGAGTAACGGTAAATGCCAGAAATGCATAGCAGGAGACAATAATGAGACAAAAGAGTCGAGAGTTGAGGACGGTCACTCTGCTGGAGTTTACTCTCCGGAGGCTAAGTCCTACCGCTCGCAGACGTCAACCAACACATGCATGCAAACACACATGCCAATACACTCACAGATTCATGCACAGACAGAGATGAGCACACTCATACAGGCACAGGCGTGGTCACAGTTATCATCAGTTCCACTGACGCAAATTCGGGGATCATTACAGTCTTTTCAGGGAGCAACTGAGGGAGAGGTGGACAGAGAGAGGGAGGACAGGGGTTGTCCAGGTATATTTCTAAAGAAAAAACCCCAAACAGGCCTCTTCCTCAATCCTTTACATCTACAAACTAAGAAGGAGGTAGGAGTGAGGGAAGAGATGGACGGAAAGGTCCAAGTTAGAACAGATAGAGAGTTAGAAGGAGCTGCAGAGGAAGGAAGTGAGAGTGAGAGAGTAGTCCTCCTCTCTTCTTATGCCTCCCAAAACATCACACACATGCCTACCTCCCACACTGACCAATCAGATTTCTTACCAAATGACTACGGCTTTCTGAGTCCAGCTACAGCACAAGGAACAGAGGAAGATGATGAGGAGGAGGAAACCACTTGCATTAACTGGGATCCTGAAACTAGGAAACTGTTGCTGCCAGAGATGGTGATGGAGAGAAGCTTGGGTGGGTTGATGCAGGGAGAGGAAGGGTATGAGGAAAGGGTGGTAGGAAGGAAGGAGGAGAAGGCGAACGCCGCGATGGGTGGGCTAAAGTTGGAAAATGTGTTTGTCAGGCAAGCGTCAGAGGAAGAGGCGGAGGCACTGAGAGGGATGGAGGCAGGTGGGGAAACAGGGTGGGAGGCAGATGATATTTTGACCAAATGGAACTTGGTGATCTCGATGGACGAGTAGATGATATTCATAAGCAGATCAATCCATCCAGTATCTATACCGCTCAGGCGGGGTACACCCTGAGCAGATCACCAGTCTGTCACAGGGCAAATGAAGACAAACAACCATTCACGCTCACATTTATTCATCAGTATATTTACTCCATTATTATAAAAACACTCTTCTGCACTTAAATTCAACATCATGATAGAAATAACCCATCATGAAAACATCTTTATACAAAATCATGACCACAATATCAAAATCTTAGGAGCACTTAGTACTGTAATATAATAGGGTTACTTTTATATCTCTGAATGTTGCTGCATTATGACTTACAGTTTACTGATTAAGAAAATCACTAATTTTGAGTGCTTATGAAGTAACCACACTATGAGCACCTCAGTTTTGGGCAAACTATTATTTGTATTATTATTTGTATTATTATTATTTGTATTCTACTGGGTTTTTTTCTGATTAAATTCAGTGTGATGTAAATGTAAACCATGTACACCATCGTCACCACTGCATCAGATCCATATCCTACCAATGGTCTGTTCTGGACTGGTGACTGACACATGGTTCAAAACAAGCATCAAAATACCAAATGATCATTTTTTTTGTGAACAGTTTAGAAAGCTTTTGTGACATTAAGCTGTTCCAGTGATTTCTGGTGGTACAAAAACCCCATAAAGAAACTTTACATTGGTGTTTTCTTTTACTTTTTTATTGCATTTTGATATTCTAAGTGACCACAGTTTACCATAACTGTATCTGTGTTGACTTTATAACACTGATTAGCAGTAGTTTTTGTGGGTAGTTTTGGTTCAGCATCAGTCTGTCTCTGTTTCAGTTCCAGGTAAAGCACTTAAACTGCTCTTGTAGAAAACACCTTTAAACAGTATTTGTTTCTATGTTGGTGGTGAATCATAATATAATCAGTTCCTCGCAGCGTCAATTCTGTACTGATCCAACATCACTGAATTTTATAAAGGAAACGCTGACAATCAGAGGAAAGTTTTTCTTTGTGATTAATGTGTTGATATTTGATGATGACAGAAGTGTAGCACTTTACTCTTTATTCTTTTATCTAATCTAGGTTTAAAATGAATAATGAAGCTGCCTGGTTTCTTTGAAACCTGCACCTGCTGCCTGCAGGGGAAAAAAATAGCATCACTAAGTCATCTTGTTTTTCTATTTTTATATGCTACATAGTTTTCTTTGTTTCTTTTAAGTTGAGATGTTGCCAGGATATTTTATGATGTGTCATCCACAAGACGTCAAACTTCATTATCTGCTACTGTAATTTCTGTATTCCGTCACCAGCATCAGAAGCTTAAAATAATAAGCACAGTAAATACAAATATTTTTGTACCTTTGTTTTTCAGAGGAATGTTATGTTTCACAGTGCAGTGATGAAGGAAAGCACTATGGTCTTTTGTTAATATTGTTCCTCTTTCTACAACCCTATGTTTGTTGTTCTGTCCACATTAAGTCACAACTACTTAAAATGATATGTGAAGGATGTTGTAAACATACACGCTATCTGTCCATCTCCACTCAGCAGTGATGTGTATTGTGCTGTGTCACAGTCTCATATTGGAAGTTTCTGTAAAATCTCTTCCTGTAACTGGTAACCTGCATGTTTCCAAAGCCAGGGGGAATTCTGAAACAACTCAGGCTATCTGCGATGTGTTGATAAGTTTGATGCCGTGCATGAAGTTGTATCCATTTTGTGGATTTTACTCTGGGAAATAACTCAGTGATATTTTTATCATAAGTTTGTATGTTGCAAGACAGAATTACTGTATATTCAAAAGAAATAAAAAATAAAATGAACTTGCTATGTCTATTCTGTTCTGTTTAGAAAGGTAAAGGCCACTTATTCTTTTACCAGTATTTTCTCATAAGAAGTTTGTACACTTACCAGTTTTGCATATTCTCAGGATGAATCTACTGGTTTAAGATATTCACATACCTAGGAAATACCTGACACCGGCCTCTAGAAGTGGGTAAATAGAGACATCTGCTGGTCAGATTGCAAACAGCCATCATGAAAGTTACTGTAGGTAGGTCGTTTGTAACTGTTTTCATTTATTTTATGTTGCCGAATAGAGATGAACATAATAAAAAAGCAAATATTTAAGTACTTTATAAAGATATGCAGCCATATATAGGATGATGCATTTTTAGAGCAATACTGGTTCCCAGACTGAGCACCACCAGGGGTCCTTGCATGAGGTCTCCATCAACATAAGTAGAACTGCCATGACACTACATATAGTGCATCACAAATCTGGTCTAACTACAGTACAGACAGTTATGTATGGCAGCCAGTGAATCCAAATGTCATCAAAATATACCAGGAACAAAGGAAAACTGAACTGAAGATCTTATTTGAGTAAAAGTAAAAGTATTATCATATTGAAAAGTATCAAGAGTAATCCACACACATTCACCAGTGTACTCCAGTAAGCATATATCAATATATGTTACAATGACGTATCAGTAATTAATGGTATCTATATAATACACAATTGGGTGGTAATATTTCCTGAGTCATGTTTAGTATGTAAATTCTTAGTCTTAAAACTTAAAACTGGTAACGAGCTGCCAAATATAGTTGATTATTATGAATGATATTTGCCTCCGAAGTATAATAAAAGTACAATAGTATAGATAAACATACAGCTGTACAAAATATAAATACTCAAGTAACTAAAGTAGCTACAAGTGCCAGAACTCTAGCTGTTATTTAAGAACAGTACTTACGTTGTGTGGTGACCTTCCTCCTGCTATTCTGGTATCAGTTATGGTGTGTTCGGGAAATGTCTGACAGAAGAGGAATGTACATTGTTTTGTAGTCACTTATTAACGTTACAATCTAAGCATTTAACTGGTATTGTTGACTTAGAAAGAGAAATGTTCATATTTCTTAACCTCTAGGTGGCGCGCTGTAGTTAAACGGCAGCTCCTCCACCCCTCCTCATCCGTCATGGCGTCGTCCGGGCCGGCTTCAGCAGCTCTCGCATCACTGGGGCGGGACCGCGGTGGGTCGGACTGCCAGCCGTTGGGCACTTCCGGTGAGCTCGGGTTTCCTTCGACTCGGCATTTAAATTGAGCTGCAGGACATCAGCTGCTGCTACATTCAGCGCTGTACTGTGACAGTAAATAACCCGTGGTGCTAGCAGAAACAGGTTACCCTTGTTTTTGACTCGAAAGCGACAGAATTATCAGTTGACCCCGAGGAGGTTTGGGTTATTTTATTGGCAGAAGAGCGGGAGCAGTTGAACAATAACGGTGGTTGCGCTCTGACAGCAGCTCGGTGCATCATTTTTGGGATTCCTCTGCTAGCTCTTGGACGAAATTAAATAGCGGTAACGTGATGTTGTGCATGAGCAGCATGATTTAGGTTTTTCCTGGGCAGTGTTTGTTTACTGAAATAGATCGGTAAACAAAATCAAACTCACTGAATGCAGTGTTTTTTCGGCCCAGGAGCATAAGTGGCCTGGACTTGGGAGGACCGATAGACTCGATGATGAGAGTGCATTTGAAGGGTCAAGTTTAAATTCTGATAAATAGACACAAAAAATAGTATTTTTGTAGGTGTAGAGACAAAATATTAAAGTAGTCTAATCGTGAACATAATATCAGGCCAAACCCTAATACATCAAAAACAATAACACTCATCACCCATTTAGAGTAGCAGGGCAGACAAGAGACTGACTTAAACTGTTACATAAAATATCTCTGCCTTTTTTAAATTTTTGCAGGCATTTTTTCCCCAAAACAGACTTTTAAAAGAGATGTTACCTCTTTTTTTCTAGAAAATTCCAGCAGAATATAACCTGGAGAACCAGTTTTCTTTCCTGTTTTTCAGTGTGTATATTTCACTAACCGTTTTTGTGTAAATTTAAAGTTGGGCCTCAAGTTATTTGTTTTTGGATTAGATTAAGTCTTAGCTTCAACTGACTTTTTGAAACAGACTTTAAGTTTGGAGCTCTTCTTGTCTTGCGTGTGGGGAAATCTCACTTCAGGATTCACAAGATCAAATTGAATATCCAATCCTTCAAGGACATAAATTTGTAGACAACAACAGATCAACAAACAACATCTTTGACTAGTTGTACGTATTGGAGGCTTTAGTTGTCCAACAATAAGCAACCATGTTCAGCTGGCTTGGAACAGATGACAGGAGGAAGAAGGAGCCAGAAGTCTTCCAGACCGTCAGCGAAGGACTGAAGAAGCTTTACAAAACCAAACTCCTGCCACTGGAGGAAAGCTATAAGTTCCACGAGTTCCACTCCCCGGCTCTGGAGGATGCTGACTTTGACAACAAGCCCATGGTCTTACTGGTGGGGCAGTACTCCACTGGCAAAACGAGCTTCATACGGTAAGAACACAGCAGCCACAGTCATACACACAAAAACACATGAGGCAATGGCCACCAGAAAGATAGAAAAAGGGAGAGGTTGACACACCCAAATTGACTTTTTCCCTCTCTCAGCTTTGGCTGTGAAGCAGTTCGACAGCAAGACTGAAGAAGAGGCCATAGAAAACAAATTGAAAAGAAGGAAAAAAGAAAAAAGATCATGCATCGTACACAAGAAAACACTCAAACTAGCTGTTTGGAGCCACACCTCTGCAAGCTTTATTGAATCCATAAAAAGTTTATATGGCAGCCGACATAACACACGCACATAAACTCGATGCATATGGAGGCAGCACTGCCTGGCACTGCAGCCTTCTGGTGTGTTTGTGTGTACATGCATTTGTGTCTGTGTATGGATTATTGGACTGACAGATGGACGTCTCATAGATCAGGGTGTGTTAAAAATAAGTGTATTCTCTCTGCTTAGATCAAATGTTCATGAACTGGGTGTTTAGTCTGACGAGTCATCAGAAATAGCCCTGTAAGGTTTATGCAACTTATTAAAAACTGTGTTTGCTTGCTTATCACTGAGGTACTGAGTGGATGAAGGAGCCCGATGTCTGACCTCATGTGGAGCTGTCAGGCCCTGAGGTGCAAGAGGTCTTGGGGGACCTGCCTGACATTACACAAATTCAGATATTTAAGCTTTAAAAAGACCTCAACAGTGATTTATTTAGTATAAAAATATTGTTTCATATTCATATTCTGTCAGCTGACATGGAGTATGTCTGGTAGAGTCGTGTGAGTGTGAGTGTGTGACAGAGAGAGATATTAGTAGCAGGGTGATAGGCTCCTTTTGAACTGCAGGACTGCTGCTGACATCTTGCCTTTCTGACACACACACACACACACACCTGCAAACACAAACAGACATGCAGAGCCTTGTGGGTAATTAGCTGAAAGCCAGAGGGAGGATGCTGATAGCGACTTCCTGCTGTAAGACAGGACAGCGCAGACATCCCTGCTCTCTCTCTTCTTCCTCCTCTGTCTCTGATCCCCCCTCTCTTTCTTTTTTTTTTTTTTTTTTTTTTACTCTTTCACTAATGACAACACCCACCACTCAGCAGCCTGACCTTACACCATCAACATTGTAACAGTAAGACGAAGAATGTACAAATTGCTGAGTAACCCTCCTCGGTCAGAGCCGCTACAGTCAACAGCATCGCTTTCATTTCACATCACAGCGTCTCACTGTGGATCGGGGAGCAGCGCAAGGTCTTAAGGATGTGGCTGAGTGGTCTGCCAGTTCTGTTAATCTCACCTAAACTACAATGCAGTGCTATTTTCTACTTTGTCAGCAGGTTATGTGCTCGGATATGCTGGGCTCATGGCTCTCTTGTGAAAACGAAATGAGGTCTGCACATTTATTTTAACAAGGGAAGTTACAGTAATGATATTAGATTAAAATAAATTAGATTAATATGAATTTTTAAAGTCTTACAGTGCAAACAAAGACCTGCCTGGCAGCTAAAAGAAGGAGAAAAATGGTTGGGGAGACAAGAGATGCTGATGGGGAGTAATAGAGTCTCTCTTTTTCTGTGGTTAGTCAGAGGTCAGCAAACTGAGCCTGTCGCCATTTTTGGGATGAAATGATCGATTTTCCTCTTTAGTCCCAAGTACAGATTTTCCTTCAAGGTGACTGGACACATTCAAGTCAAAAAACAGCTGCAGTGACAAATGATTTTCAGACGGCTCTTGTTGTCCTCTCATATTCTCTACTCACAGGTAGATTTGTGAGGTACTTCAGTGCTTTAAACCTCATAAACTGTAAATTTAAGGCTGTGGGTTGGTGTGGTGAAGTCTGTGCCTGTGAATTTTGATTTTTATCTCCCTGGAAAGACATGATTAAACTGCACCGCATGTGATAAGTGAAGTGGTATGCATGTGAGCTGATATGTATGTGAATTGCACACACACACACACACATATACACAGGGTGCCCATGTTATCAAACATACAATCTGGTAGATGCACATATGCACAGCCTCCCCACAGACAGACAGAAAGAGGACTCACACTACACAGACACGTGTGCAGAGAGATGGCTCTACCAGGCACTGCTGGCCCCTCTGACAAGGTGTGTGTGTGTGTGTGTGTGGAGAAGATGTAGAAGTGACCCATCTTTACATCTGGTAGCAGTTAAAGTGCATACATATCCCACACTCACACTTGAAATTTATGGTCTTTTCAGCTGTAAATCTCTTGCCTAAATCTCTTTTTTATGGCCTGTGTTCACACTGATGGGGTTGTGAAACTCAACAGAAACACACCAATCTTCATTTGTAGTATGTGTGATGTCACTGAATTAACAGCTGAGGATTCAACCTTTCACACTCAAAACATATGAGATGTAACTCAGCTATGCTGACATGGCAATAGTTAACAGATGAAGTCAAAAGTTAGCATCAGCTGTAAGTTGAAAATGATACTAATTTGCTGTAAAATACATGCACAAATTTGAATTATTAATGTCTCTTATTAAAAATGCACTGTAGGTCCCCTGAAAAATGTGGTCTGTGAAAACCAAACATGCACAAAATCTGCATCTGATTGCCTGTCCTTTAAGCTTTTTCATCCCAGTCAGCTGTTTTTGATCACCAATGAGCAAACAAGCCTGTGGCAAGGTAGTATATTTGACTATTTGCCTTCCCAGGATAGGAAGAGCCGAACCAGATCTTTCTTCTTTGGGAATGCCAATGACTATTATCTGTCCTTGTCTCATCTGATCACAAAACTCTCCTTCGAAGGGACTTCTCTTAGTCCATGTGGTTACCAACAAACTTAATTCTGCTTATTTTGGAGCCAGTGCACGGCAGCCACCCAACCTATGATGATGTAAAACTCCCCTAATTTGTATTCCAGCAGCTTTTAATTCAAGGCAGACGGCTTTTCTGATGATTTTTGAATTGCGTCTTACCATCCAGACCAATTTCCTTTTCAGCATAATCGCTATGAAAAGGCCTGCAGTACTTTTCTCAAATAAGAGGCTGCAGATGAAGAACATATTTGTCCTGCTGCATACACATGGATGCAGGAATTCAATAATAATATGCATCATAGAAAGGTTATAAGGGATGTTCATCGTCTCAGGTTGCATCTTTTGGAACGATTACCTTGACATAACTAAAAGGCTTTCATCTATCGTAGATGTCTTGTTTAGTTTAACGCTATCTCGCCTCCAGCTACCTGTTGGAGCAGGATTTTCCAGGAATGAGGATCGGCCCTGAACCCACCACGGATTCCTTCATCGCGGTGATGCACGGCGACACAGAGGGAGTCATCCCCGGCAACGCTTTGGTAGTTGACCCCAAGAAGCCGTTCAGAAAGCTGAACGCGTTCGGAAATGCGTTCCTCAACAGGTAGATGCTCACACACACACACACACACACGCTTACTCATATTCGAAAAAAGTGCTAGAAATCCACTGATGGCAGATGGTGTCAGATAATCTTTGGAGGTGTGTGCACTGAAAAGAAAAAAAAATTATATCAAGGTGAAGTATATGAATGTGGAAGGAAAGACTGGGGAGGAGACCAGAGAAGAAAGAGAGTGAGAGTGAGAATCCACACCACAGCTCTACATTCCTGTGTGATTGAATTTCCCTCTGCTCACTGGTCAGGCTTCTCCCTGTTAACAGCTGTGTGTGTGAGAGAGAGAGAGAGAGAGAGAGAGAGAGAGACAGACAGCCAGTCATCTTTGCAGAGTCATCCTCCTGGAAAAGGGAAACTGCCAAAAACTCTTTAGTCTTGCTCTTGCGGTAGTATCCTCACTGTGAGGGCCCACCACTGCTGAAAGGAGGCAGCGCTGACTGTCAGTGGGGATTGGGGGGTGGGGGGGTTCACAGCGAGGACGGCCGCTAACCTGTTTGTATTTACTCAGCTGGAGAAAGAAAGAGAGGGAGAGCAACAGAGAACAAGGAGAGAAGGGAAAGTCAGAGGTCTGGTGTGGAAGATGTTTGTTGTTAAAGTGTTTTACACTTCTGTCCTGATACTTTTATGTCTCCTCTCCTCTCCTCATGTGTGTGTGTAGGTTTGTGTGTGCCCAGCTGCCTAACCCAGTGCTGGAAAGCATCAGTGTGATCGACACACCAGGGATTCTGTCTGGAGAGAAACAGAGAATCAGTCGAGGTAGGACACCACACTCGAGACACTCTCACTTTTATGTCCCACTGTTTATGTTGGTGTGTGAGTGTGTGTCAGTGCTCGTTCACTGGACCCATTCAGCTGCAGCCCCCCCCCCAGTCCCACTGAACTCTGAACAACAATGTCAGCATTTCCTTTGGACGCGCGCGTGTGAGTGTGTTTATTTAGCTTTTAGCTTGCAGGAGGATTATGCTTCATTCATTTCAAAGAGCAGGAAGCAGCAACAAAAAGATCAGCATTGAGCACGCGCTCTCTCTCTCTTTCTCTCTCTCTCTCTCTCTCATGCACACACATGTATACACACAGTTCAGATGTAACATTTTTAACACTGCACAGTTCTGTACTGAATTTAAAATATGAAAAACACATTGAACTTTAGGTACTTTCATGGATTGAATTTATTATTATATGTCAACAAACAAAGCTGCAGGTTTAAGAGGACTTTGCAGTTTAGCTAAAAGTAGTAACATATGTTTTGGCTTTGGCTCAGAAAGAAAATCCAGAATCTCTGGGTCCAGCTGCCAACCAGGGGAAGTACAGATGTCTTTTTTATTACTTGTGACAATTGTTCATACCCATCATAATAAATTCAGTATGTTCATATAAATGAAGATGGCAAAATGTAAGAAGCTGCAACAGTTTAATCTAATAATGACATTTCCCATCCATTTACACACAAGCCTGTTTTTACCCATTGGTGCTTATCTCTAGACACCGGGGTCAGTTCATGGGAATTTTCTTTCTTGCTAATAAAACACTTTTCAATCCAAAATGGAGAGTTAAATGATTTTAATGATACTTCTTAGCTACATTTTTGAGCTGAGTTGAACCAACAGTGAACAGATCCCAGCTGTGGTGTTGAACTAAAATACAGAGAGTGAGAGAGAAAGAGAAAGAGAGGGACCACAGTGATGTGAAGTTTTGGTGTGAAAGGCTACAGGAAATCTCCCCAGCTTTCTTACAGGTTGATGTGTGTCCAGCATGGCTGGCATTCCCGAAGTTGAAAGCTGGCATTGCCATACCAACGGCTAACATTAACAAAAGAGCTCAGATAATTAAAGACAGCTATAATTTAGTCTTTCACACATTCCCTCGCTCCTTCTCTCTCCATTCGTCTTTGAATTTCTTTCTTTGTTTTTTTCCCTCTGCCCCTCTCTTGCCCATTCCCACCTTTTGTTGTCTGTTAAAACAACCACCGCTAATTACGTACTGTTTAATGTTTTCTTGTGCTAAGGAAGGCCCAGATAGGCTCTTTCTCTTTTACCAAAACTCTGTGGATCTTTGTAATATTGACTGTCATCACAATCCATTTATCATCAGTTGCACCTCCCAGTATCACAAAAAGAAAGTGATAACAAGTTTGAAAAAAGTTGTTCACACTTGCCTCTTGTGTTGAACATCAAATCTGTTGTAATAGTGCTTGTATCAATATAAAATAACAGGATAAACAGAGTAGTACTTGATCTTAAAGAGAGTTTAAATTATCTGCTCTCAGAACAGATTATGATCTCCTGTCAGTTCAGGTTATAAGGTCATGATTTGCGCAACATTATAAAGAGACAACGACCATTTTTCTTCCTTGTCTCCAAAACATTGTGCATGGACAGTATCCCGAAATTCAGGGTGTTGATATATGCAGTTTTAAAGGCTAAATAAAAACAAGGAGAAAATTATGGTCACTGGGTTCAGCACATTACTTCATACTAGGGTTGGGTCTGTTGAGAGCTGGATTTTCGTCAGAACTTGAACATGGAAACATTTTTGTTGTGAGAGCATTATTGTGTGCAGCTTTTCTGTTGAGAAGTAACAGAGAATTAATGCTTTGTCAGCATGAGCAAAATTTCAGACTTTGTTTATATTTGGAAGTAGTTTAATTGAAACAGACCCACATCAACTCTGTTCTGCTTTCTGTTTTTTCGGTCAAAGTGTCCCTCGAACATGTTGTCAAACCAAATAAACTGCACAGTGGGGTTTGACCCTGCCATTGTCTGTTAGATATAACAAAAAAATACAGGCTAAACTAAACCTCTACTGAGTCAGCACAGCTGTGTGTGTATGGTTTAGGTTTCGTTTGTGTGTGTGTGTGCATTTTATTTTTCTTTTCATCCTTCTCCATCGACGTTTGTAGTGCATTTGTGCTTTCATGTTTTCATTTGTATGCATGATATTTGTATGCTGCGTGTTTCATTCTGTGCTATTATTACTTTTCTTTTAACCTGTTGCGTTATTTTATCAATGTCTGCATTTATTTGTGTGTGTCTGTGTGTGTGTGTGTCCAGATGAGGAGTTGTCAGGCTATAGCTGCCTACATAGATGTCCTTATGGAGGTATTGTAGATAATAAATCTGGGCATCAACCAGCTCCAAAAAGGCTACATAAAATGATATTTTGACTTTAAAGAATGTATTGACTGTTCTTCATCAGACTCCTGTCACATGATTTGAGTAAAATAATTATATATTGGTCTCTGAGTAAACTACTCTTTTTTTGTTCAGGGGCAGGGCCTTATAATGGTGACACTTGACACTTGATCCGTCCAACACTATTAGAGCAAGATATTTCAACTATTTCTTATCAGACTTTTTATGGGGGGATCCTAAAGTTTTTGGCCCCGGACATTCCTCTACAGTCCTTGAGCCCTCTCTATTTGTCATACTCCATGAGCATTACTGTAGTGCCAATCTCAGGCTAAAATATCAGCTTTGTACACAAGTTATAGGAAATCAACAGATCTCTGTTTTTTGTGCTCCTTGTACCTTTACTTTATGTTTTAGCCCCACTATGATAAGGCCCTATGAATAGTAAATAATAGTAAAACTCCCCTATGCCATGTGAAAAGTGCTCTGTGTGAAGAACAAGCCACTAAAATTCAAAATATCAAGGTATCTGTCTCTCTTAATTTTCCATAGCTTCGCTCAAGCAGCAGTGTGCCCTCTGTGTCCTCTGAGCCGTGCTCATACAGGACAACATCACACAGCTAAAACCAATTTCCATGTTTTACATGCTCATTGCTACCACTGCCAACTTTGACTTCCATCCCAGTGAGGAATTACTGAATAGTCAACAACATTAATCAGATCTGAAAGATGATCAGTTTGAGGCTTCATGTCAGAATTACCACCTCAGACTTCTACAAGTTTTGTTTAACAATTATAAGCCACTGTAAAAACGAGTCCTCAGCTGGGAGGAGCAGCAGTGCAGCCACAGTAGCAATAGCAGTAGTTCAGAGAGTATGTAAAAAGAGGGATTTTTATCACAGCTATGTCTGTATAGTGAGATTACCTGTAATTTGAAGGGAGAAAATGTTTAATAAACATAGCTTGCCAGAAAATCCATCTGACATTCACTGTATTAACATACAACTACTACCCCACTGGCAACTGACAGCAAATGCCTCATAGTTGCTCTCCTATAATCTCTACTGTAACAAGTTTATCATTGACTCTCTTATGTGTCCTTCAGTGTTGGTTGGAAATTTTAGCTCACTAATCCTTCATTCTGCCCTTTTGTTCTTTGTTCTCTTCTCATATCCTGTGGAATTTCTGCAGGTACGAGTCCTTGAGTGGGATAGAAAGTCAAAGGAGTCAATGATGGACTCCTGCTGACAGACTCAGTCACTGATTCTTTTATTTAAGCATCAATTCATAGAATCATTCACTCATTCATTCACTCAGTCATGTATTAACTCATTCAAAAGGTCATGATTGCATTACACTTGTATAGCATGGAGGGTTCTGAAAGTCAAAACTGAGTAAACTGCCCCCCCTCCTCGCCTCATTATTTAGTTTTTAAAAGCCATTTAGTTTGAACCTTGGCAGCTCTGTCTCTATCAGTAAACAGCCATTCTTTTCTCTCATCATGCTGTAATGTGGGCGTCCTCCTCTCTGTGACCTGCAGCCATTGTAATGGTTTTCTCATGGGAATATTGCAACATCTCAGTTGATGTTCTCAGTTCTTGGATAACAGATAATATTGATCATCAGCATTAAAACAAATCTGTTGTGCTTAACTGTAACTAAAAAGTAACATGAACTGCCTCAGTCTTTAAATTCAGGTCAGTTCACCACCATTTAAAATGCCTGTATTGTCACCGGTATAGGGTGGGAGCAAAGAAATGAGAGAGAGGAAGAACCAGAGGAAGAATACACAATTAATCATCTCTTTTTCTCATGTTCTCTTTTTACCACAACCCTCCCATCACCTTGTCTGAAACCTTCATTCCACCTTTTATTTCACACCCCAATCTCGTGTTCCTCCCTTTTCCTCGTCCTCCTCCTCATCCTCCTCTTCTCAGGCTATGACTTTGCGGCAGTCCTGGAGTGGTTTGCGGAGCGAGTGGACAGGATCATATTACTGTTTGACGCCCACAAACTGGACATCTCTGATGAGTTCTCAGAGGTGATAAAGGCCCTGAAGAACCATGAGGACAAGATCAGGTAATCTGGAGCTGCTTGACTTAAAGACATCTTTAAGTGCTCCCTCCGTGCATTCACATAAACCATCAGTCAGCATTTATGTAATGTTAATTTGAGAATTATTTGGATGTCGACATCACCACTGTTCTGTTCGGTTGTATTTTGGTTCAGGGTTGTGCTGAACAAGGCTGATCAGATAGAGACCCAGCAGCTGATGAGAGTCTATGGTGCCCTGATGTGGTCACTAGGGAAAATCGTCAACACCCCTGAGGTACAGTATTTTACACCATGAAGTGTAAAAAATATTTCAAAAAACAGTAACTTTCACACCCTTCATAGAAAGGAAACTTTAAAGCATGTGTTTACTTTCAGTTAGACAGTGAGACAAGCGTTTCAGCCTACTCATTCCTTTAAACCTCTCCACCATCTTGTCTGATTTTTGTAGCCATTTTGCCCAATTTGCCCCAAAGGGTAGAGCCTGGGTGGAACTGAGATGGGTGGGGCATGTGACAACTGACATGTGTAGCTGTGTTCACACCCACAAAACCCTGGTGCTACTGATGCTGAATAAAAAAATGGAAATGAATTTGCTTTAGAAAGACACCAGAACACTGGAATCCTCTGCCTTAGGCCTTTTTGCAAAGTTTCAATACCACCACTGGTTGTCCACAGTCCTCATTTTTTAAATTGTCCCCATACAAATTATTTTAATTGGCCACTAGAATTCCTTGTGGCAAAATCCACTTTTTATTTTCAACTTAAATTTTTACCTTTAATTAAAATCCTGAGGTTTTTGGTTGCTGCTCTCTAGTTTCTATATAGCACTACTTGGTCA
Organism: Lates japonicus; assembly: GCA_033238685.1. NCBI lineage: Eukaryota > Metazoa > Chordata > Actinopteri > Centropomidae > Lates > Lates japonicus. The sequence continues at coordinate 92,858 of BRZM01002597.1, read as the reverse complement.
GGTATTTTTGGTTATTTACTAACAAACTGATCAATATGGATGCTTGCTCATTGCCTAAATTGTCCAAATAAAGACATCATTTTAGGCTGGATTTTATGTCTTCCTCTCTCATTTTGTTCCCGCCTACTGTTAATTTCCTCTCTGTCTCCCTCATTTACAGGTGATCCGTGTCTACATCGGTTCATTTTGGTCCCACCCTCTGTTGATCCCCGACAACAGGAAGCTGTTTGAGGCCGAGGAGCAGGACTTATTCAAGGATATTCAGTCTTTACCAAGAAATGCGGCACTTAGAAAACTCAATGATCTCATCAAAAGGGCAAGGCTAGCCAAGGTAAAACAACATTGGGAAGAAACAGACACACACACACACACACACACACACACACACACACACACACACACACACGCACACCCACCCCACTGATGGAGAATTTGGCTGGAGCACAGTTGCAGCTACAGCAGTTATACATGATTCTGTGACCTGGGATGTTCATAATAAGCTAAAATAGTGGACCTCCCCATGTCATTTGACAGTGATGTGTTTGGTGTCAGCACAGGTGTGTGTTTATGTGTGTTGTTTCCTATTTACACCTCCCAGCACTCTCTCAGCCTCCTCCGCCCTGTCCAGCTGTTAACCTTGACAGAAAAAGCTTGTCGCTGTCACAGAACCAATAAAACCAGACAAATGTGGTTATTCTCTTCCTAGTGAATTATTTCCTGTTTCCTCTCTGAACAGGAAGTCAGGTATGAGAGGCGACAGCCCGCTGTCTGTTGTAGCTTGAGGAAACACAGAGGATGTTCACATGCAGACACTCAAACTGAGAGTTGAGTGCATTTTTCCTGTCAGACAGCTGATAGGGTGTGTGTTTCGTGATGAGCTTCAAGGACATAAGGTGGATTCAGGGAAACACACACGCACATCACCACAGCAACATAACAAATATGGGTTTTCCCGTTTCTTTTGCAATGTTTAATTTGTGATGAATATTAAAAGCAAATGTCCGTATTAAGGTAATCTGAGAGATTTAGTGTATGACTCATCTGGTTAAAGGAGTATTGAGTGTCCCCAGACTCCAAGGACCCCAGGGTCAGTCTGCTGCTTATGATTTTACATTTTAGCAATTTATCAAAAGGTCTTATCCAAAGAAGTGATGTGGGAAGTATAACAATGAAGGTTGAGAACAGGACAGTGATAAAAACACAAAGAAACTGCAAATGTAAGTGGAATTTAGTCATGCTTTGTTTTACCTAATTTCTTAACAAGTCCTTTATTGTTTCTTGAGGGAATTTTATTTTTGGCATTGTTAAAAGATGATTAACACAAACACCTGTTTTTGCCTGCTTTATGCTGTGGTCCAAACATTATAAATAATTAAGGGACTCATAAAAATCTTCACATCACTTAGTTTTGTAAAACACTAAAGTAACTGTGACTGCATGTGTGATGTGTCTCCCTCTCAATACATGTCCATTATCATGAGACCTAATGGGTTGAACTTCTTAGCCTCATGCTGAGTTGAATTCCACAGTATACTGAGTCAACAGTTAAACCACCCCTTAACCACCACTGCTTAGTGTTGTAATCCTTAATATTTTCAAGCCCAGTTTTTGTACTATTTCTGGCTTTTATTTTGAAATGCATAGTTATCTCTCTATACAGTAGTTTGGATTCAGTGGCAGAGTCCACCATTCCTGGATTCAAATGGCAGTCACAACCACAAGAGATTCACAGGAAATATACATATATACATGCATACATGTACTGACCGAAATTTGGAAGACAGAGCGTATGTTATGTAATCACGTGATTCAGAACAGTGGAGCAGCAGAGTTCAGACCAGAGGAAATATAGGTGTGTTGAAGTATAGCCACCGCAATTTTGCATTTATAACAGAGTAGCTGCGCAAATAGCATAACTGCAGAACTGAAATCTTAAGGTTTCTAAATTTAAATACTAACATTTTGATATTTTATTATATATAGTGAATTTCTGTTGAGTCTGAGCCTCTCTCACTCTCTATATGCAGGTCCATGCCTACATCATCAGCTCACTGAAGAAAGAGATGCCCTCTGTGTTCGGGAAGGAGAACAAGAAGAAAGAACTGATCGCCAGTCTGGGAGATATCTACAAACGCATTGAAAGAGAGCATCAAATATCACCTGGAGATTTCCCAAATTTGAAGAAGATGCAGGTAAAGAGGAAAGAGTGAAGGAATGCATATTTATAGACAGAGGTTTAGAGATATAAGACCTAAACGTGTGATGTTGTTTTGTTTTCTATCATGAAGGATCAACTCCAGGCTCAGGATCTCACCAAATTCCAGCCTCTGAAACCCAAACTCCTCGAGGCAGTCGACGACATGCTAGCCAATGACATTGCTAGCTTAATGATCCTGGTCCGTCAAGAAGAAACACAGCGCCCTAACCCAGTTGTGAAGGGTGGTGCGTTCGATGGCACTCTGGACGGTCCGTTCGGCCACGGGTACGGCGAAGGAGCCGGCGAAGGCATCGACGAAGCCGAGTGGGTCGTTGCACGTGACAAACCGGCTTACGATGAGATTTTCTACACATTATCTCCTGTCAACGGAAAGGTGACAGGAGCCAACGCCAAGAAGGAGATGGTGAAGTCAAAACTGCCCAATACAGTGCTGGGAAAGATCTGGAAGTTGGCAGATATCGATAAGGATGGGATGCTGGATGATGAGGAGTTTGCGCTGGCCAATCACCTGATAAAAGTGAAACTGGAAGGACATGAACTACCATCAGAGCTGCCTGCACACCTGGTGCCCCCATCTAAGAGGAAAATACCTGAGTAAATGTAAGATTACCCCAATTCCTTTCTCCTTAACCTGTAAGTAGACCCTACCCCCCATCCCCAGAGAGAGAGAGTATTTCCATTTAAAAGAGGAAGTTTCCTGTAGCATTATAGCAAAAAACTACAAATTAAAAAGTAGACCACATCTCCAAACCCAACCTACCCTGTTGCTTCATCCACACTGCTTCATCTGCAGTCTTTCTTTAAGTTCAAGAGGCAAATATTAGAACTAAATATTCGGTTATTCAAATAAAATCATGCTAGCTGAAGCTCAGTGGCAGCGAACCTTTGTGTGATGATAAAAAACAAGGTTTGTCTTTTTTTTTTACACAGAACTCTGTAGGATTTGACTTGAAAACAGGATGACATGACTTTGGATTTAAATGCAACATTTCTACAGTGCTGAAATGAGTTTTACCAGGGTAGAAAACTGGATGTGGATGAGTCAAAGTCAAGTCTTTAAACCAGTGTCCTCTTTTTTTATTCAAAGATGAGATATTAGGAGTTGTTAGTAGGGTAGGTGTTAGGGTTAGGGTGACGAGTCTGAAACAAGAAACACTGGAATATTAAAAAAAAATCTAAGTTGGGCTAAACTACTGGAAGGCAATGGAGATGCAACAATGTGAAGAGAAAAAAAAAGGGAGAGAAGAGTTGTTGGAAGGATTATTTTGGGAGATGGGTATAAAAATCCAAATAAACAGTTTATCCCCCTTAAAACTGTCTCTATAATAAGAACTATTATTATACTATTATCTGTAATCAGCACAGTAAAGTCATGTTTGACTGCAGTATTTCACACGACCACTAAAACATTTCACAGCCCTTGTATCTCGAGGTCCTGCATTATTTTTGGTCTTCTGGCACGGCTGAGCAGTCTGGCCTTTGTTTAATGGCGACATATTAAGCAACTACAAAGATTTCCTGTCAAATGGCTTGAGAATACACACAGACATGCCAATGTGTAAAAGCACACACACAGAAAATGAGCACCATCTCTGGGTTTGGATTTTGTGACCAGACTGCGACAGAGTGGAGCACTTTGTTGTGCAACACCTCCGGTTAACACAGAAAGAAAATGGTCTAAATAAATTTGTAACGTTTAAAAAATTTTTAAATGTGATGTGCTGATGTTAGTGTTTGTGTGTGGGATGGAGTTTACAACATCACCATCATGCATTGTAGAATGGACATTGAGAGGATCTTTCGCAATGGAGGAGGAAATGTTTGTTTAACGGGAAACAAGCAGGGGAGAAGCTGAGAATGTTAAGTGGTTTATCTCTTCAAGGATTTTTAAATACTTCTGAATTACATTAACATGTTTGAAGATACTGTGACTATGATATAAAACTATATTATGGGGTATTGTTTGAACACATCAGTGTGCTGATATTCTCAGTAAAAAATGTATTGTGAGGACTTTGAATGTTGTACGTGCAGACGTTCATGGTTCTGTGTGGGCACATCCTGATTATTCTATGTATGCATATGAACTCATGTATCGGTGTTATTATTTGTAGCGTATATGTATTATGTCTTAAGCATTACACAGGCTACTGAGTTGGGATTCTTCCACTAGGTTATGAATTGAAAACTGATGAATCAGTTTATTGCTCGTTAACCTAACCTTGCAGTCCAGAGAGTGAACGCACAGCTTTTTGCTTCCTTTGTGATGATAACAAACACTAATCCACACATTTTTCAAAATGTTTCTTTTTGTTCTTGAGGGAAAAAAATTGGCTTTCTATTTCATGTATTTAAATTGTACACATGTAATAAATAATGTTTCTCATCTATTACTGTAGCATTATGCCAGTATATGTATGTATGTATATTTCACATTAGGACCATAGTTTTAATGAGCCTCTATCATAAGATGAAACACTTAACTAACTAAAATTGGATTCCCATATGGTAAGACACTAATGTGTTGGTAGTGACACAGTATTTACCCATTTTGAGCTTAGCAATTGATTTAACTGAAATATTTCCAGTTTATGGCCATGAATGCCCCTCCCTGTGCATCTCTGTGCTGTTACTGTGAATCTGATTTACAAAAGAAGACTGCTTGCATTCCATGAACACAAACTGAGAAATCATCCTTCTCATCTTGCGTTACTTTATATATCACTAGCTCGTATCTCATAGATGAGCCAGATCAGACAATAACAAATGTGCTTGTTGATTATGGATTCTCTGCAAAACAAAGTCCTTGAACTTGATAAGTTGGTTTCATGCCGTGACAGATTGCAACATAAAATCCTGTTTTACTGGTAAAAAACACTGGCGTTATGGTATATTGTCTGTTTTTGAGGTGGTGATGCATTGCTTAATCTGTACTTCACTGCTTTTCTGTCAACATAAACAGTCTAAAAGTGTAATAAAGTTCATTTACTCAACTTGCTGCACTTGTGTTTGGAACAAGAAGTGTTGAATGACTACATTTTCAGGATAAAGTAAAACACATTCTTATACATGTCCCAGATTTGACTTCCTCAAGCCTGTCTAGCTGTAAAAAAAAAAACAAACAAAAAAACAAAAAAACAAAAAAAAACCCAAACATGTTATATACAGTATATAGAGATTTTCTACTCTAATATGATGATATCTTGTCTGACATCTTGTCTGACAAACAAAAATACTAACTCAATAATAAGGGAAAGATTGGAAAATGTGATTATATTTAATTATTTTAATGAAATTACAGTAAACTCACTCTGGAAGCCTGAACAGTCTGAAATAATTTATCTAGTCATGAGATTTAAATTGGACAAGTTTACTGTTACCACCTATAATCTGTCTGTACACTGTGTGCTAAGAGATGCCCATAATTAGAATCAGACTTTTTTTTTTTCCTCTGTGTCCCTAAAGATGACTAAAACAAACAACAAAAAATGCTAAAGCAATATGATAGAAAATCTTAAGATATTTATACTGGTATTGATCAGTGAGATGCACTCAATAGATTCTATGCTTATGCTGTGTATAGGTTCAACTACTGAGAAATAAAAATAAAAATTAAAAATATGAAAAAAAGTTCCTCCATGATATTTCTCAAGGGGTTCATCCTTATCTGCAGCTGTCATTTAAAATGTAAAATGTAAATTGTGTGTGTGTGTTGTGTGGCAGTAAGTCAAAGCATCCTCTTGGCCTGTGACTCAAAGACCCCTTTAACATACACACAAACACACACAGATACACATGCCACATGCAGGGAAGATGCAGCACTCTCTCCTCTCACACAGGAAGTTCTGTTCTTGTCCACCATTTCCTGTCTGTCCCACTTTGACCCTCACTCATATATATATATATATATACACACAGACACACACCAACACACATATCCTCCATCAAATACTATGTTAATGTTTTTGATGAATGTGGATCAGTCTCGCAACTTTTATTTTTGTCTTACTTGAGGGAAAAAAAAACCCAGAGGAATAATAATTTCAGCACTAGATGTGTAGTTTTGGCTCTGTGTGTGTGTGTGTGTGTGTGCACATGCATATGTGTCATTGTTCAGAGTGTCATTGTTCCTAAGTCATAAAACGGAGAAAATAAACTAAAATTAAGTCAGTAATAGGAAATAACAGTAAACTATTTTAAGTAAGAGAGACAGACAGACAGTGAGAGAGAGAGAGAGACGTGGAGGAAAAGGAATTTTAAGCCAGAGACAGAAACATGTTTGCTTCTGGTTTTAGTTAGTATCTTATCATTTCAGGGGAAAACAGTATATCATGAACTCTCTCTGTGTGTGTGTGTGTGTGTGTGTGTGTGTGTGTGTCAGTGACTGTCTGTGATGGATGTGTGTGTTTGTCTGGAGGAGAGGCACGCATGAGGAAGCTATACATCAGGATTAAATGTATACACCCGGACACCCGAGGGAATGGGTGTTTCAGAACACTGGGTGGGGATGATGCTCTCCCACACACACCCACCCACCCACACACACACACACACACGTGACTATTATGACTGTTGTAAACATAAGGCTAATGTCATACTGCAACAACAACAATTTTAACTTAAGCCCACTCCTTCATTTTTTATTTACTTATTTGCAGCTCTCAGGTTCATTATATTGTCTTTTTCTGGAGAAGGACTTTACTCAGTTGTCATGTAAGACAGGGGAATTTCATTAACCAGCTGACTGGATTATGATAAACATCCTATGGAGCCCTGTTTACATCACAACGCTTGTTGCATTCAACCTTTGCTGCGGTGTAGCCCTTTGTTAACAGGACAATGGGGTTTTGGGGGCCTGACAACGCAAACTTTGAAACCAGATTCCAGAGTACACTCTTTTGAAAACGCCACCTTTACTATCGCCATGTAAACTGGAAATACATAGGGAAATAGCCATCAGAATGGGACCTTCTTCTATATAATTAGTTAAATGTAGAAGAAATGTGTCAGGCGGAAATATCAGAATTGGACTATTACTTTCTACCATTTTAGCCTATTAGCCAGGCAAAAATAGAAGAATAAGAACAACAATGCTGGCAACCATCAAGCCGGTTTGTGCAGCAGACTTTTCTGCTATGTCACCATCAAGTGGCCTGGCAAGCATACTACTTGTAACGTCTGGGGCAAGGAGAAACTTCTTCCGCTTTTAGCAAAACTGTTGTTGCGTAAACTAAGTTTCCATTCACAAAGGGTACTATATGGAAGTTTTTACAGCTGCCATATAGCCCACAGTAGCATTAATATTTGCTTACTTTCAGTCTATAAAGGAAAATGTTGCAATTTCAGCATCAACCTTCATGTTCAAGTGTTATGACTACAAAGTGTCACTTTGATACAAATGTACTTAAAACAACACTGAATATAACGACAACTTGAATGTTCCTGGAGTTCTTCTTTTTCCAATTGATTTGTTTGAAATGAATTCAGACCTTGGTACCTGTGACCTCCTGAACCTTTAACATTACAGTTCTGTATATGAGTTAGATGATGTTCCTCCTCCTGTTTAAAACCTAAAAACCTCAAACTTAAATGTTTCATGACACACCAGGTAGAGGTCAAAGGTTTTTCCCCTGTTTATTATCTCTTCTGGTCATTTCTGAAGCCCTGCAGTCTGGACCTGAGAGGGCCTGCAGACAGATTACATGCTACTTCTGACAGTTATTGTCGCCATCTGCCTTTTCACCTGCTCCGAGATGAGCTTCACCAGAAGCAGCACATACTGTCTGGGAGGTTTTACACCATCCCCTCAGACCATCCCGCTGTGCATGTAACTCCATCGAAACAACAGGGAGTCATGGTGCAGTGACAACGAGGCGATCCTTCACCGATTCTAATATAAAACTGCCAGCTTTGTTTGTTGACTGAACCTGCTCCAGACCACAGCAGCTGAGAACACTGACATTCACTGATGACTTTCGAGTCACAACTCATCACGGCTTCTAAATGAATGTGTGTGTGTGTGTGTGTGTGTGTGCTTGAGGGTGGAGGGACAGTCACGAGGCCGAGCGACACCCGACTGTTAATTGCCTCTGTCTCCAAGGTGACAAAAAGTGTGAGAGCAGGCATGATAACAAAACAGAGAACAATTTTATTAAAAATCTGACGAGATCATTGTCTGTAAAAAACTTTATTACTGAGTATTTTGTGAGTAGATACAATTTACCCACACTTTATTCAGGTGACAATCTTTTATACCAACACTGACAACACCAACGATGTTTCTACTTCTGAGTGAACTGGAATTATTCCAATTTTCTTAAAACTCAAAGTGACAGATGTTCTTACCACCCAAATATGAATCCAATAGTGATTATAAAGGTGGATAAACAACTCATTGTATTTTTATAACCTCTGCAGACACACAAAACTGAAATCTCGCGACAATGATCAAAATAAAGACAATGACTGACATTGAACATGTTTAAACTAGAGTCAGGTCATCATCTATCTCTGCCGTGTTTGTATCCTGTGACTGAAGGAAACAATTAGGCGTCTGTGTGTGTTAAAAAGTAACCCCAGGTCCTGGTGGCTATTCCTTGAACCTCTTTCCTGGCTTAAGCAGGAGGCCATGGACAATAAGTATCCTGTGAAAATACATGATACACACACACACACACACACACACAAACGTGCAACATGCATTCATACGCATTTGTTCAGCCCATTTATTTAAATGCTGGCAATACATGTCCATCTCAACCTGTTTTGAGACTCCTGCCAAACAAGTCTGACCTGTAGACCCTTAGAATAAAGACCATTGTTTGGAAACTGGGAAGTGTATCAGAATATATTTACGAGAGTACCTTTAACGAAAGTGTTAACACAGTTATAGTGGTATTTCGACTCCTGGGATGTCCATTGTTATAAGTTAAATTAAGAAATTCCACAAAGTGATGCACAACACCACAAATTATTACAAGATTCACTTCTAGAGCCTTAACTGTTCTCAAGTCTCTTACATAAAGTATCTCATCAGCCCATTTAGAGGAAACGGTTATGTAACAGCCTGTATGGAGATACAGTATCTCTGAGGAAGAAACAAAATAATAATATTTCATTTTCATGTTACACACAGAAAGATAAGACAACAGATCACACTATTGTGATCCAATATTTCTTCCATGTATTATGATTTCCACCTGAATGGACCTGACAATTAACCTCCAGGTTGCTGTTTTTTTTTTATTATAGATTTTAGTTATATAGTTTTTTGGCAAAACAAGACCCAATTTCATATAGTATACTTTCTATGAAGCTATTTGTCTTCTTGAGTCCTATTACATAGTCACTCTTCATTGTTGTTCCGGTCCATCTTGTACAATGTCTTTTGTAATTAAATATCATCAGTTAATGGATGAGAGGAGGCATGAGAATGTATATTTATTTTCATTTTTGTGTTATCACATTCCTATAATATTAGGTATTCATATTTTGAACTCTGGATTTTCCTTTATTTTTTTGAAGTGTGTGTGTGTGCATGTGTGTGGAGGTGTGTGTACTGGGTACATGCAGGAACAAAGTTTTCATCATTGTTATGTAAGACTTGTCCAAATGAGGAATTCCCAGACACGTTATCAGAGTACATTATGTTTTTTAGGAGAGTAGACACTAGACTGACTCTCACAGACAGGCGGACAGAATATCACTGTTATTCTTTATTCAAGCTGATGGTTATGAGCACAGTGTGTTCCATGTACTATTTTGCATATATTTCAAAACGTAATATTCTGGTGCAGCTTCAGGATTTACACAGTCCCACAGTTGATACTGTTTTCAGAAATAAGGAGCAATTTCCTTTAAAAGTCCCTATCCACTCAAAATAGTACATTTCACTGGTTAATTCCATGGATTCATCTCCAGATCACTTTTCACCATCAGTTCCTGCTCCACTTGTGGTTTAACTCTGCTTTTATTGAGACTTTTACAGCCTGGTGTGGACATGATGTGGACATGTTGTGCTGTCATTGTCTAATTCTGGTTTGCAGTTTGTTTGTGCAACAGTCGAGCATTCCTGTGAACTTCCTGCTCGGATTAATAAAATTCTATCTATCTATCTATCTATCTATCTATCTATCTATCTATCTATCTATCTATCTATCTATCTTCTTCTTTGCAGGCAGCTTTAGTTGCCTTGGAGAGCCAGCACCCTGAATGAAAACAACATGAGGGAATGCTGTATCTCTTTTGGATGAATTAGCGTCTGTTATCTGAACTGTCAAGGGGCCAGGGATGAGGAGAGGATGTGCACAGAAGAGACAGGACATTGTTTGCTGGGGACATTTTCCTCTTTTAACTGATGGACAGGATGCATTCTCAGAAAACACAAAGCTTAATATAAACACACGGGTAATAAAAGCACAGCACAAACATAAATGATGATGATCCAATTAAGAAATGACAACTGCACTTTTCTCTTCAGACACTTAGAAATCATTCCCTATCCTCTTTCCCAAAGTTCCAAAAAGAGGAGACAGAGGAATCAGTATTTTACGCCTTCTGTCTACAAATATCTGTGAGTGTGAAAGTATCTAAGCTTCAATGTCTTCATGATTTATCTGTGGCATGATCATGATCAACCAAATCTCTTGCTTCTCTGGTGTTAAACTTAACACAAATACAGGTACACACAAGTCGTTTCACACAAAGGAAATCATTTAGCTGTGGAATAAATAGAAAAAGAGAAACTCAAAGACTCACTTCCTCTCCACATGACTCTGCTGCCACCCAGTGGTCACTTCAGTTACTGTGACATTTCTGGCCTCATGTCACAAATCTGTGAGGTCTTGTAGACTCTGCCTTTTTGGTAGCAGACTGAACTTGACGTAAATAAAGTGTAAAGAAAATACCACAATGCTGACTCTCATTTGTTTTAAGAGATTAATATTTATAGTCACATTTTGCACAAGACATTTAAATGTCTTTCATAGTTACATGCAAGTTTATACTTTCTACATGATCACTGTTGATTTTTTTTTGTACCAATATTTTAAATAACTGCAGCTCTGCTTGTACTGAAATAAAACAAGAAACAACTTATTAAAAACTATTTTGCTCCCCCACTGGCATCCTAACATGCATTCTATTTAATGAAACATTACAGTGTATACACAGGAAAATGTCTTTGAACCAACTGGTAATTCTGCTGTGAACCATTTAAAGCCACCTCCTCTTTGCTCGGTGTAGCTGTGAGCTGCCTCTGACAGCTTGGCTTTTTTTTTTTTTTTTTTAAATTTGTTTAACACTTCATGTTTACATAAAATAACATTTTAAAACTGTAAAATATTTGTGTGGTATCCAATACTGCAGAATAAATGTACATAATCACACTTTTGATCTCAAACTATTTACAATTAACATTAAAATTAAAACCACTGGAACATATTTGAACTGTTTAGATTCTCCAGTTCACCTGACTTGTCTAATGTTGAAAAGTTCAAAATAAATTCTAGCTCAACTACTTCAAGTCAGCACTACAGGATATGGTAATAAAGAACTAGTTTTAAATTTGGGATATTGGCTTATTTATCTAGAGGCTATAGCACTGTTGCACAGCAGGAAGGTTCCGTCTCGAGCTCCAGCTCATCCGGGCTTTTGTGTGGAGTTCGCATGCCTCCTGTGCCTGCGTGGGTCTTCCGGCTAGTCCAAAAACATGCGAGTTAGTCTCACTGCGACTCTAAACATGCTGTATAGAAATGTGGAGTGAAATGGTTGTTTGTCCGTATATGTTGGCCCCTGCGATGGACTGCGATCTGTCCAGTGGCCATAGACTGTGGCGCACTGCCTCTGGCCTAATGTCAGCGGGATAGGCTCAGCCTTCACGGTAAGCTGCATAATGGATGGATGGGTGGCCACGCATAACAAGAAATTAAAGTGATATTTCTAAGACTTCTACAAACGTGGTTTCTTGCTGGTAAAGGGGCCGATTGATTGTCGCTTGCCAACAGCTTCAGCCATTGCTGCGCTTTTACAATACATCAGGTTAGGTTCACTCCTCTGAACTTCTCCAGGGCAGTCTGGACGCCACCGAGAGCAACAATGCATTCTGGGCTAGCTGGTTAGCACGCTAACTTCAGCAGAAGAAAAAAAGTGATAAAAGTAGAAATAATACTGGTGTTGCCTCCCACTGGAGACCACTCTTAACGAGTAAAGGAATGAAGTTGATGTTGAACTCTCAACGCTTCCTCTAGACTGGTAAGTAAACAGCTGTTAATGCTAATCGCTATTGGTGTAGCAATAGACACACCTTAAAGGAATCCGCCTACCAGTACCTCTAAAGTAATAATTAATTAACACATTAGCTACATCTCTTTTTATTTGCCTAACTATTTCTGGTCTGACCAATAGATTTCTGAGTTCCACGGTTGCAGTAATGAGACTTGCTGTACATTGAAAGAGTAGTACATTATTTAGGAAATAAGTGAAACACCTGTGTAGTTGAACAATACCCTTCAGTAACAAACCAAAGCTCATAAATGATGAGCTTATTCACAGTCTATAAAAAGTCTTTGAAACACAACGGCATGTTAAGAACATCCTGTCAAAACAATGTTGAGTGTTTTTAAAACTCACCACATCTAAATGTAGGGTGAGATCATTTGTTTTCCAGGTAAACTTAACTGCTGTCAGGCTCTAAGGCTCATCATGGCATTATTCTGCTGGTTACCGTCTTGTAAGTGCTTAGTCCAGAAAACAATTTGATTACCTTGGTAAATCAGATCTGTTCTTAGATGAATTTGCGGAGTTTTGCCGAGCTTGCTAAGGTCAAAACGAAAAGAGGGTGCCTGCAAGAAGCTAAGATGAGCAAATTTATGTGATAATTTGCTGATCTGTGATGCCGCAAGTCACGCCCTCTTCCTACCAACCCAGGCGGATTCTTCCATTTCAGACTTTCCAAACCAAACCTTAATATACTCAAGGAATGTAAATTTGTGTAAATTTCCTAAACTGTGTATAGTTGCTTCTTGAGCCATAGAAGGTTTTGTACAAATTTATAAAAATATAACAAAACTATAACTATTTTTAGCTCTGCTGTCCAAGACCAATGATCGGAATTAAGTTTCTAAAACTGGCAAACTTTCCTTTGAGAATAATTGATTGGATTTGAATTGATACAGGTGATTATCTTATCTTTCTGTTCCAAGCAGTTTCAGGCTGTTCATGTTAAATTTCATCTCTGGTCGCAAGGTCACGTGTGATATTTTCCCAAATCCTATAATGGTAATGAAGCAGTTTTGAGGTTTTATTTACAGTATACTCAGTAATCCATATAAGTGTAATTTTCCCTGTGCTAATATAAGCATATATAAGTATAAAGAAGTGATATCCACTTACTGAAGGAGATTATTTTTTACTCTTGGTTTTCGTTATTAATGTCCATATTTGTGCATTGTTGTTGCATTGTACCCCTGACTCAGTAGCAACCACAGGTTTCAATTTGACTTCACAGGTGATTTTCGCTGTAGTCAGCCTCAGGGTTTTGTGTCGGTGTTCGTTAAATTGATCTTTATGTCTACTTACCTATCTCGCTGTAGAAACCAGTGACTCTTAACAACCAGAGTACAATCTATTCAAGCTTTTCTTCTAAGCATTTTAGTAGCTGACATAAGTGTATAGATGTGTATAATGTATTCTGTAAATGAAATGTGCAAGTTACATCAACGCAGGAATATTACTCGCACCGTAGACAACAGCTAATTGTACAAATGCACAACCCATCCACATCTGCACCGAGCAGACACGGCTCAGTCAGGGCTCATTCACAGTTTGTGTGTAATCACTAAACATTTAGATAAGAATTAAACCACCTGTGATACAGGTGTATGTAGTAAATCAGTCAACTTTCATTCAGATTTTTCCTCAGGTGATTATGATTTCACTAATTTGATATTGACCTAGTATGTGGTTGTCTTAAGTATGTTACACCATGTGGTTGGAGAAGATGAAACTTCTTTCTATTTCTAGTGGAGTTCATCTGGTGCTGAGTGTGTGTGTGTCTCACTGCGTTGGAGTTTTCGAGGTGGGCAGGTGGACCTGTGGTTTAGAGAGAGGGGAAAGTGCTAACCACAACTTCTGGTAGAAAATCCAGCTAGGGGCCTTCCCTGTCTATGACCCTCATTTCGTTCATACTCTGCCGTCAAAAACTTAAGATGATGTGTTTCACAACACACAACACAAACATGTTGTAAGATGTATGACATGCATATATGATCATAACTGCTGGGCTTTTCAGACAACCAAAACTACTTCTCCTCTCAATCTTATGCCTCTAAGCTATAACCTCAATTTCCACATGGTTGCAAAATCCTAAGACTAAAAAGAACAATGTAGTCAGTATTCGCTTTATTAATAATTGTCAAATGTCCTTGAAAGTGTAGCTTTTTGTCCCTGTTACACCACAGAAGCTGTGTGCAATAAAAAACCTTTTGAAAAATACATTAAATAGACTTTAAGGTAAAACCCACCAACTCACAGAGCAATGTAAGCTGTTCTGGCTGAAGGCCTGCTGTTGTAAGACCTCTGAGTGTCAGTGAGTGCAAAGAAGATTTAAAATACAACTCTATGAAAAGTTGACTTCTGAATGTTCTCTATTAGGACAGATGGGCTTTGGTGGGACCCGTTTAAAATAGACCTTTATTTAGGTCAACGTGGTGCGCATTAATGCTACTGACATATTTACTTATCGTGGTTTACATAGAGTAGCATCAGGGTGGAGCTTAGACCACAGTGCATCTGCATCGCACAAGCACACACACATCATGCACCAAGACACAGCAGATAAAGAGCTTTTGTAGATGTTTTCATTTCACTCCAACCCTCTCACCCACAGCCCTCTGCCCTCCACTCCCCCACCCCACCCCTTCCCCCAATATATTGAGAAGTGTTGACTACATGACCAAGAGGTAATTTTGCAAGCTTTTGTACTTTCAGGTGGTTATAGTCTTCATTTTTTTTCTTTTGTCATGGAACCTGCGTTTTGCTACCAAGCACACACAACACATACGACTAGCAAACGTAATAAAAATGGAGGGGTTGCAAGAGAAGGATAGAAAGACTGCAGACGCAGACAGAGACATCCAAACATCCAGACAAGATGATGATGATGATGAAGAACCTTACTGCTGGTGGCGTGGCACCTTTGCTTTTCTCATCCCTCGCTGTCCTTGCATCTCAGAGCAAGATGATTGTATTTAACTTTTCTTAATAATCAAAATTAAAACTTTAATTTCTCCTCCCCTGAGGACCAATTAAGTGTTATCTTGTCTTTTTGATATCTTATTGCATAACACTGGGGAAAATAATAGCGATATTCTTCCGATTTAAAAGTAAAGTTACTCATTAGAAGCCTATCAAGGTTTTTGTGTCTGAGTTTTTGGATGAAAGTGTAAAAGTTTCATACATGAGCATGAGTAACAGCTGATTTAAAAGCAGTGAAATGTTTTTGTTTCTAACAAAATGAAGAATCACATTAGAAACAACCAAACCCCAGCTTGTTTCAACATGTTACAGCTTTTGTGAAGTCTGTTTATGTTTTGGAATGCCCCACACAAAAGGTTCTTATTCTATTTTACTTATGGTTTTGTATTAAATCCCACTTTGTCTTTACTTCTTGTTCTGTCTCTACTTTGGCTTCACAGGCTTCTCGGTCTGAAGAGTGCTGTTTAAGCTTGCTCCAAGCCGCTGCCTAAGAGGGGAAGGTGGTGAGCTACAAACACACAGAGAACCTGTGTCCAATGAGGGGTGTGTGCTGTGTGAGGTCTTACCTCAGAATCAAAACCTTGTTTGTTTAAATACACGAATGCTTTGACTTATGGTTTTAGTGGCTTTCAGTATATGTATAGTAGAGTACCAAGAACAAATACACAGCAAGATTCACACATGCTGAAATCAAAGTCATTAAAGCTGCATCTACATGAGTTCATAACATTTATATGCATTTACCAGAAGTAAAAGGATCATATCTGTCACAAAACTGACACTGACGACAATCTTTGTCTCTGTTCTAGCTTTTACGATGCTCAGTGGCACACAAATCTGTGTCGACCCAGGGTGTTGTGGGTCCAGAACATCATGAAGGCCAAAGACAGTCTCCAGGTTAAAATGTGACCACCTCTGTACCTACACAGAATCCAACTGAACCAATGTGTTTTTTTAACACCTCAATTTTAAAGCTCACTGTGGTGTAGTGGTAACCTGTGGTCTCTTCATAGCTGTCTTCTTTATTTTTATACAGATTGTTTTTCATTATAAATGCAAAGTAACTCCTCATTTGACTTTCTCTTTTTTTTTTTTTATTATTCTTTTGTCTTTTTAGATTTACTTTCAAGTGATGTTTAGATTAGAGTAAGCTTCCTCTTACAGTGAATCATGTAATTAAAATTGTTCCCTTCTGACATAAAGAAATTATATATGATGACATTTTATCGTCTCTTTTTTTTGATTTCTACTACATAAGCCAACTTTGAACAGAAAGACTTGTATTCCATATTGTTGTCCCTCATTCGGTTGGATGCACATGAGAGGTATCTGTGTGAAACATCAGAGTCGATGTGTTTCTGGCCGATAAAGCCACAGAAACTCAGAGATCTGCACCACAGAGGCTCAAAAGTCAGGGAATCAGGGTTTTAACACTTTCAACAGACACGAGCGGCGAAATTATTTTAGGAAATAACATAACTTTTTTTCATTTTGTATAAATTGTACAATCTCTGTCCTTAACTCAGCTAAGTATCTGATGTAGCTCTGTGGCCAGCAGGTGTCGCTTTCTCCTTTTCACGTTCCAAAATTCTCAGCGTGGTTTCGAAAACCAGGTTTCATTGCTCTTGGTGGACTGTAGCAAAATGAGGACTTATTTAATTCAGTATGTGGTTGCACACTGGAGAACAGCAGCTCAGTGAGACAATGTTTGAAGGATCTCAACTCTGTTTTTATCAGCTAAACCACAGTGCAGCCAGTAATGGAGTTACTGAATAGTTTACCAAGTCAAATTTCACAACTAGAATCCTCTCAGATGGTCAGCAGGGTCAGTGAAAATGAAACACACTGACCTGTAGGTGTCAACTCTAACTCCTATTGCCCTTCTTTTTGGGTTTGGCCTTGATATCTCAAGACTAACTGGACCTGAAAATCTCCTTTGCCCCCAGAACAACACCTCAGATGACGTCAATGCAGTGACATCATCACCAGACTTTCTTTAAATAGTTTCAGACCCAGATTTTTTTTTTTAACATCCTGGGCTACCCTCCATGCTACTGTGCATGTGTGTACATACATAATCTTTGAGCACAATTACTCAATAACCGGGCCATGATAGGAGCTGGTACTCACGCCACAGGTGACCTATTAGAGGAGGTGGTCTGATTTAGATTCTGAGGACATCAGCTGAATAGATTAGCATATTAATGAAGGAGAGAAATCAGGCAGAAGATGGGGCAGCCTGAGTGCCTTCTTGTTTAAAGTTGTGATGATATAAAACACCAAACAAATTAGAGAATATAGTGAGCATTAAGCATATCAGGGCTAAATGATAAAGAATCCAGTTATTCAATACAATATTAAAGCCATATATCTGACTTGATCTTTCTGTCATGTTGGGTTTGTTGTGATGTGTACACTTGTTCTATGAGACAAGAAGAGAGCCTCCAGAGACGCCCTATTAAATTTGGTATATAAGCTTGTCTCTCCAAGTGACCTACCTGTAGCAGAGAGAAAATTAGGACACAAGAAGCCTGAGGTTTTACAGTCACCAGTGGTGGAAGGAATATTCAGCCCCTTTTATTAATGGTAAAAGTATCAATACATCAGTGAAAAGTACTTCATTACAAGTAAAATTCCTTCAATAATATAAAAGCAGAAGGATTATCAGCAAGGTGTAGTTAATATATACAATAAAAGCACTTTTCCGCAGAAAGTACCACATTAATATGGTGATATATTACATTATTAGATTGTTAATACTGATGCAACAATGCATGTTTTTTTTCATTCTTTGCTTTTTTTTTGTGAAATAATGGATAATTTGACCTCTTTGGGTATCAACAGTTTAGAGCAGAAGGGCTCTGTTGTGTTTCAAATAACTCATTGACATAAGGAAACAAGGGGCCCTTGACTAGACACTGTTTTTTGCTGTGAATGTAGTGATGTGGGAGCATGAAGCGGCAGTACAGTATATATAGAGTGTATATGTACATTTGTTGAAATAAATGTACGTAATTACCTTCTACAACTGAGTATTTCAGCTGGCTTCACATTGAATTCTTGAGCATTAGATATGGAGTTTCTGCCTGCCGACCAAGATATAGGGATATGGTTTTCAGATAACTACATAAACCCATGTAATGACTTCACTGCATCCAAAAGTAGTAAGGTGGTAACCTTGGCTGAAATATTGTCAGTGCTGGTGAGCACATGCAGTGTTCCTGTCTTTATAAAAAGCTTTCCCTGCTGCTTTATCCCTATCAATAAAAGTGTTTGTTCATAAAAGCTGAATGAAACACAATCTGTTGTGATACACTTGTATGGGGAATTCACGTATGCTCCGGGAGCTGGAGAGAAATAAAGGGGTGAGGAAAACGCAAGGGAATATAAAAGCCAGTGAGAGTCAGCAGCGAGTCTGCAGATGAAAGGTGAGAGAAAAGGAGTGTGAATGCACAGTCACCGCAGGATGATCCAGTCCGGGTGAGGGAGATAATGGGATGCCATCAGGAGCACACACACACACATATACAAACACACGACATATATATATATATATATATGTATATGTGTATGTATGTATAAACTGTGTGATGTCAGCTTTTCCTGACAGATGGGATCAACATAAATTAAACCCTCAGAGAATGAAAGAGACAGAGAGAGAGAGAGTGTGTGTGTTTGTGTGTGTGATGGAGGATGGATTCAAAGAGACGGCAGGAGAAGTGAGGTTCACGCGCTTTAGAGTGTGCGAGAGTGTTTTTATAGAAACAAAGTGTCACAGCATGTGCCAAAACCAACGCCTGTTAGTTTCACACACACATACACACACACGCACACGGGATTTACCTTAGGTGGAGGAAACTAATGAAAGTCAATGATAACCTGACAATTACAGTCAACAAACAAGAACAAACATGTTAGTTAGAGCCATTTTTCATATAACACACTGTTGAATATTACACACACACACACGGGCGAGCACACACACAATTAGAAGGTTATTAGGATGTTCATCATTAAGGGATATTAGACAATAAATCACCAGTCTAATGCTGGTGATTTATCACCTCACTAACAGAGGTAAATCGGTCCCTGGTGAAACTCCCATAACCACAGTGCCACTGTAAGACGGCTGCCACATAACTTTTCCTGTCACGTTGTCATGGTAATAAGCATCAGCACATTACACTGTATGCCTTTGGCTGAACAATCCAATGGAGATTGAATTGAGTGGTCCAGATTTCTCAGAGTCCTGTGCTGTCAGATACACGATAATGCTGCTTTGCATGAGAAAAAAAGAAGAAGAAGAGTAAAACTACCTTCTGTAGCAGTTATCTCTGTCTGTTCCAAAGATTAAAAGGAAATTAAAAGTGGGAATTGAACAGATATTAAGAGAGCGAGATGGAGAGAAGTAGAAGGGGGGTGGGTGGTGGTAGTGGTGATGGGGGTAGAGAGAGGACCAAAAACCTAGAGATCAATATCTTCCGTATAATTACCCACAGCTTCCTGGGTTGCTAGGAGACCAAATAGAGATGAGAGGGAGGGAAAGGGAAGAAGAAGATGAGGCAGACAGACAGAGAGAGAGAGATGCTAGCACAAAGGCTGAGAACAATATCAGGGTTTTTTAGGATTGCACTGATTTGTATTTGTGACTTGTGTTTAAATAGAGCTCATGCCGACGGTGAGAAGGTGAAGAATGGTGGGGGGATGGGGGCAGAAAGATATGTCTGATCTTCAGGGGATTGGGTTAAAGTGAATTACTGAGATGTTGACACTGGCTGTCCCTTCATCTTGTCGACTTTCCCCCCCACGACCGTCCATCGCCCAGACCTCCCTCCACTCACCTTTCTCTTCTTTAATCCCTTGTTCACTTTGTCCCTGCTGTCCTTTTACTTCTCTGTCCTCTCTGTCTTTGTTTATGTCTCTATTTTGCACTTCTCTCTCTCAGATGGTTATTTATTAACCATTATTAGAGAATGAGGACATATTCAAATGCTTTCACATTGTCTTTCTCTTTTCTCTGTCTATAATTTTCCTCATCAAATGCTCGTTCACGTATAGTAAATCTCTCGTAAATGTGTGAATGGATGGAATGAACAGCACTGTAATCTATTAGCATTAACTTACAGTAAACATCTTCAAGGGTCCTCTATATGCTCACCCTACACACTCATGTAAATGAGAGTCGAATGCATTTAGTGCATTAGCTCCAAGTCAGATGCTCCGAATAACTTCTTGATGAACGTGATCTCACTGAGCTGCAACGTTAGATTGGTGCACTGTTCCTTTAAATGGAGGGAGAGGATGGGTGGCTTTGGGAGGGAGGGAGAGACAGGGAGAGAAAGAGGGAGAGAGAGAGAGGGAGACATAGTAGAAAAAGGGGGGTTGTAGTGTGCACTTTCTCTTCTCTGTCTCAGAGAGGTGTGTGGGTTGAGCGCGATTTTACAGGAAGAAGAAAGAAAGAGAAAGAAAGAAATTAAGTGACTTCAGAAGAAATTGCTGAAAAGTGCTGCACATCTCTTGAGGATTTTTCTGAGGACATTCAAACACTTTTAAGGAGGAGCTGTCACTGATTCAGCACTCCTTAAGAACATGTTGGACATGGACACAAACTGACGTCTGAGGAGACAGTGTTGTCACTTGGAGGGACTGAAGTGAGGAGAAGTCAACAGTCGTGAAGAAGAAAAAAAAATCTCACTCCCCTGCAGACTTGTTTCCTGCTGGGACATAGACAGCTACAAGTATGAGGTGACTTTTCCAGAGGATCTGTCAAAGAAATAGTTGAAGATAACTGCTCTCCAGGGTCGACTGACATTTACTTGAATATTGGTGAAAAGCTTTTAGGCATCAGAATATTCCCTGGATGAAGCTGAAGGCTTTCAAACTTGATTTTATTTACTATAGATTGACACTATTTTAGGCAACTTTACTTTATATTTATTTGCCAGTGAATGTGACATAGATGGTGACTTGTGAGCCAAATATTGATGTGCGCTGCTGAATATTTTAGCTAATTCTCAGAGGATACAATCAACCACCGCTGATTATTTTTGCCTTCAGCTGAATCATCACTAATCGCAATCCAGAGGAAACCCAATCATCACCAACTAGTTTTAGTCTTTATTCATAGAACAGAGAGAGGGAAATACAAGAAGTGAGATGGCACAAAAAGAAGGAGGAACAGAGCACGGGCGAGTCAAGACAGGGGACAATCTTGGGGCCAAAGCCATGGCCGGGGCCCCCACAGCCGGCGGAGGAGTGGTAGTGGAGGTCAGGGAGAAGAAGGGACCTCTGCGGGCCGCGATACCCACAATGCCTTTCCCCCTGGCTGTCATCTGTCTGTTTCTGAACACCTTCATACCTGGACTCGGTGAGTTAGCAGTCAGGCTTTCCTCTTCTCTCTCACATTCTGAATTCATGCATTTTGCATAACGCAGCTGGAAAATGAGGGACCATCTGCCCCCCCCCCCAAAAAAAAAAACTTATAACGTCTTAGTCTTTCCTGCCTGCGTTTTTCTGTGTGAAGGAATAAAGTTACAAAGTAAAAACCGTAGAGACAAAATGTGAGAGAAAGTAAACAGGCAGAGTTTGAAAACAGCGAAATGAGACACTGAGTGGTCGTGAAACTGGAAGACCCACACACACGGAGAGTTTAGAGACATGATGCAAGCAGACATGCCAGAAAACAAGATAAACAAACTCGAAGGCAATAAATAAATAACTAAATAACAGAAGGGAATGGAGAGTGACCATAAAAGCTGCATGAAATGTAGGCAGGCAGGGACAAGTTTAAAGAAAAAAAAAAAACATCCAAATTATCTCTCAAATTCTGAACAATACCTGTAAAAGAAACTCGTGCGAGAAGAAGGGTGAGGAAGACAGTGAGACCTTACACCTTGTCTTAAAATAAGTGTGTCAGGGTGTAAACACACACAGCTTCAGTCTGCCAGGTGTTAATGCACACAGTGAATGTGGTCTCTAGATGTCATCACTCTGTGTATAAAATCCATCAGAGGTGTCATCATTATGGACAGCAGCATCATCACATCAGGTAGAGACATCATGACCGTGGGTCGACTCAACATTCGCATCATTATAATGGGTGGAAATCTTGACATTGCAGTGTTAGGCTGTAAACTTGGCAGCTCGTTGTAGGAGACACGGAAGTAAAAGAGGTAAAGTATCCAAAAACTCTACACAGTCATTTATGTATGACAAACTGCTATAGTGAAATATGACATTTCAGCCATCGTAATTTCTCTGCATATTTGGGTTGTAAAATGATACTTTAGATTCTGCCTGTTCAGTAAATCTTTTCTGGTAGCATTAATGTCACAATTGCAAAGTCGACTGACACATGAAATTAGCTCTTTACCAGTCTGCAATGATAACCTGATGTCCTCCCCTAGAGGATCATAGAGGTGGCAGCAAAGAAACAGGTTCATTTGAGCAGGCACCTCCCTAACAGATCACTGCATTTGCTGTTGCTTTTGTGCTCAAGGTCACAACATGGAAAGAACAGCCACGAGATATACAGACTTTAACCTCTGTGGAGGCAGTTATGTTTTCCAGTCTAGTTTGTCTTGTTTGTCAGAAATGTAGCAGATTATCTCAAAAACTACCCAACAGAGTAGTTTAAATTCTAGAGAGGAAAAACTGATGGGTTGTTGGTTTACGTTCAGAACACTTTATGTTCCTCGTTTTTTTAATACAGAAAATATTGGGTCATAGCATACATATTTTGATGACCTTGAAAAATGTTTGGCTTTAGATATTCCATTTTGTTGTTGTATGACTAACTGAATTCTTGTTGCCAATTTGAAATAAGTAAGAAACTCTGAGAGATAATTTGACATATTGTGGTATTACAGCGAAATGAGGAATGGCTAGAACTCAGTAATGCAGAGTGAGACTCGCTCACTTTTTGCTCAGTTCACCTTTGTATAATGTAAGGATTTACGTATTCTCTGAAAATCCATCTGGTTGTCTCACTGTGTGAATTTTCATGCCAACACTAGTACAGATGCTAATTATTTTCTATTATTAGAACGTCTCTATCCTCTGTCCCACCTTTCCCCTCTAGTTTTACAGCGTTTAATCCTCCACTCACTTGAATGTCTGTGCATAGTAAGATTATGACACAACATCTGGTAGCTAAAGACACACACACAGGCACAGCATGCAGCATCAGCCTCATCGATATGCTGATCCTCACAAGCCTGTGGAGCCAGACTGACACATGCAGACAAAAACACACACACACACACACTGTATAATGTACTGTACTGTAACCACTGTTGCTAAGTCCTATTCACACACACACACACAACATTTGCAACATAAAGACACACAAAGACTCTTCCTAAATTATACTCATCCAGATCAGGCACAGTGCGCACACTCACACACATGCAGACACACACACATTGTTACTCACTAATCTAGATTATTTGAGTGTTTCAGATGGGAAGCAGCAGGTTATTCATTGATAAAATAAAAGTGGAGTTTACTTTAGGAACAGCAGATCGTGCCATGCAAAGAATCAAAAAAGAAATACAGAGAACAAAAATCAACAGAGAGGAAAACACAAACGCTGATGTTTTTCTCTAAAGGAATCCATCACCAAATAACCTATGATGTGTCCTCTTCGCCCCGTGACTCTGATCGGTTGGTCATAACTCTTCAGAGAGTCATTCATATGTCTGTGTGTGTTTGTGTGTCATCTCCTCTTCATCTCCTTCTCTTTGTGCTTTCTCTGTTAGCTTTCACTACTGAAGGTCTCCAAAGTCTTTTATCTTATTCACTCATTCTTCTTCACTCACTTTTACACACATTCATTTTATTTTCTGCAACTTTTTCACAATAAATGTTGAATTACTGACTGCTTGACGATGTCACAAATGGCCGTGTAATAAAACAGGGTCAGCAAACACCTTGATCCAAATAATCAGTTTTCATACTTTTGGCAGAAACGTTGCCCCGACGTGTGACTTAAAAACTGTCCCCAAAATGTATGAAAACCATCAAGGCAACACCTCGTCTGTGTGTGAATGTGTGTGTGTGTGTGGGGTTTGCCTGAATGCCTTGACATTTCATTGAATAGCTGCGGCTAGTTGCCATGACAACACTGACTGAGATGAACACAATGCATGCATGTGTGTGTGCGTGTGTGTGTGTGTGTGTCAGTGCCGTTTGGGTCAAATTGACTGAGACTGAAAACAGCGTCTTCCTCTATTCAACCTCCAGACAAAATAAAATTTAAAAATGTGTAATTGAATTTGGACGAGAGACAGAGACAGAACACCATATCCTGCAGACACGGAGACACACAGGTGTATGAACACATACGCACAAACACGCACATATACAAAGAGCACACACGCAGTGACAAATAATGTAAGACACTTTTATAGCACAACAGACAGCAGCTGGGTCCTTGGTATTGTTTTATGTCTATAACATTGCAGTGAAAAGAGCCTATGTACAGAGTAACAGTGGATCACTGAAGCACAAAAACTGACATGAACTGTAAATACTGGGCTTTCAAAACTGAGGTCACGTTATTTCTCATTGAATAGGAACTGGGGGAAACAGCTAGCCTGGTTGTAAAAAATGAGACATTGAGGTTTTATAGGAAGGCAGGCTAGCTGTTTCCCATTTTTTACAGTCTTTATGCTAAGCTAGGCTAACTGGCTGCCGGCTGTAACTTTACTTCACAGCGTACAGACTTGATGGTGGCATCAATCTTCTCATCTTATTCTTGGCAAGAAAGCAAATAAGATTCATAAAATGTTGAACTACTCCTTTAAAAGAGGTTCTAAGATTGATTGTTGGTAGAATTTATAGTCTTAGCTGTCAAAGTGAGTTATATGTGACCAAAAAAAGTTACAAAAACTATTCATAGAAGCATTTGCTGACCTGCCGCCACTGCACTTAAAGGAATAGTTCAACATTTACCGTTTACCGTCTTGCTGAGATGTAGATGAGAAGGTCAATACCCCTCTCATAATAAGGCAACCAGCAGAGAGGTACTGCACAGACGGAGGTGCTTGGGTGGACAGATAAAGTGTTGTTTGTCAAGGAATAGTTGCTGGTTAGCATATTTTTTAACTTTGGATGGAGCCAGGCTAGCTGTTTTCCCTGCCTCTACTCCTAATGCTAAGCTAAATCGTCTCATAAGACAGTGGTATCAATCATCTCCTCTAACTCTCAGAAAGTCAGCAAATCAGAATATTCCACACAATGTTGAATAGTATGTTTAAGTTTAGGCTAATAAAAGTACTTGATAATGGTGAGGAAAAAATTGTGGTTATAATTGTGGTTATAATTACAAGAAACAAATCAACGGGTGGTACCTAGGTGAGGTAGGTGAGGAACAAAATCTGTGTGTCCACACTCAGAGCTCTACACCGAGTTGGAGAATTCAAGCTGACAACCTTTTTCTCCCAGGTCCGCTTGTTTTTAACTTTACATTAATCCTGCCTGACGTTACGTTGCCAGAGCCTTGGACTGTCCCCTAAGGAAGGAGGAATGGGGAAAAATCTATCAGGGAGAACCATAGAGGCTGTTAGTCAGATTAATGAGCTGTTGGCTTGTAAATAATTTCGCATACTTATTGTGAAGCTCTCTACTCGTGTTATGATCTTTGCCATAAGAGGACTGGAAAGCGAGAGGCTTTGACACAAGCTAAAGTGAATATATGATTTCGCCTTCAGTGTGAGTGCGTGGGAGGCAGAGGTCACGTGTGTGTGTGGGGGGGGGGGGGTCCTATGAGTGTGCGCATGTGTGTGTGACTAATAGTATGTGATACTGGAGACACTGCATCAGTTTACTAGGTCATGTTGACATCTTGCCTCTAGATACTTGTGTTTTGACCCTGATTAACCAAGTTAATCAGGGTCAAAAGGCACAGTTTGTGTAGATTAGAGTTGGGTTCAGTTTTTAGGTTATTATTAGGCTCATAGATGTGGAAAATGTTCAAGGGTTAATTTTAGGGTTTGGAGATTGGAGAAAAGAATTTCACTGTTACTTGACACTTTATGGTAATCTGGCACATGCTGTGTATTGCCTTCTGGCCCTGACCAACACTTAGAACCAGTTGCACATACTGTGAATGCCTGTAAGGCGTATAAAGGGCTCTACACTCCACGACGTGACCATATTGTTACTTAAACTGCTGCTGTTGAGAAGTGTTATCAAGAAATATAATCACAAGCTTTTCTGTGTAAGGCCTGGATGGTTCAGTGGCCCTGCACGCGCTACCTGACTTGTTGTCTTATCTTGGAATCATTGTGGTTTGAAGATTACATGACTGATTATCGACAGGGATCACGCAATATGCTCCATGCTTGTTGATGCTGTACAACTCCTCTCTTGAGTTTCCCCTCATCACATGTCTTGCACACTCATTGACAGTCACAACCGGGTCACAACAAATTTCACTCAAGTGGAATGGACTCCAACTCTGACTCGAAGAGAGTGGAAAATCAGGGCTGAAACTGTGTAGTGTGAACTTAGCATAATATCGCCAACTCTCCCGATGTTGTTTTTGGAGATGAAGGCCAAAGAGAAGTTTTAATCTTAAAGGCTGTATTCTTAACCTGTATATAGATTATGTTTTTCCTGATAAACTGATCAAATACCACTTCCTGGTTGCAAATATCAAAATGCTCCAATAAAATTTGAAAGTTCTCAAAGACCTGTATCAGTAAATTATTTTAATTGCATTCACGTCTGCAGACACCAACTTCCAGAGAGTAACTTTCAATGAAATTGATCCAGTTCTTTTAGTACAGTTATCCTAAAGTTCTTTAAAAGAATCTGATTGACCTGAGCTGAGTAATTAAAGTTAGCAATGTAGCAAGTAGTGTAACTGATTACTTTTGCTGTCGAGTTGATCATATTATTTTCCAAGTAACGTTCCCAACACTACTTTACAGTCTTTCTTTTTCCCTGTCTGTATCTTCATCCCTGTTTTTTCTCTCTTTTTGTCTCCTTTTTTTCTCATTTTCTTTCTCTTTCTGTCTTTCACACTCTTACACTCCATCATTAACCTCCCACACTACCAGTGGGTGCTCTGTAGAGTTCTCTGTGTAATTATAGTCATTAGTCTGGGTAATATCTAGGCACACACACATGCACATGCACACAAAATCTCCCACATGCGACATACAGAGGATCCAAGAGCTTTTCACACATAGAGGAATGTTAGAGTAGATTTGTAACGGAGGGGTTTATAAATTCATTAAAGCTTTATTATTGCTGTGGAGAATTGCTGAGCACATACAGCATATACTGTATTTTATTCATCTCCATACATTCATACATTGGATGGTTGGCTTTTTTGTTCTGGTCAATTATGGGCAGTTTGAAAAGATCTGTAAAAGGTCAGCAGCTAATTCAGTTATTGTACTGTTTTGATATTGCCTTTGGTGTAGAATGAATCTTACACTAATAAAAGAATAAATGTTGGACATTTCATAACTTTTTTCATCAAAGAAAGAGACATTGGTAGGATAATGAGAGAGCACAGAAATCTGATGCTAGTGCTGCAGGTTGCAGTTAACAGCAGAAATCTATTGGACAATAAGTTAACATTGTTCCAGTTACTAGTTTTATATTAACAATGGATCAAATCACAACATGTTCTGCAGTTAATTCATCTCTCTACGGCGTTTTGGTGTCATTCAGTTCATTGTTTTGGTTTTTAGGACCCACAACATCAGCATTTTGGTTTACTCTCACCACTTTCGTGTACTTTTTAGCAACACTAAGCAGCAAATTTCAAATAAAAAACCTACTGTAGCTATCAACCTAGCACCAAATGACAAATACATAGAATTAGTAACTAGCTGGTGAATATAGTGGAGCATTTAGCAGATAAAGAAAGAGATATTTCAAGAGTTCATGAAGACCAAAAAGTAGCTTAAAAGGAGAATGAATATTAGGCTTACATTCATCATATGGCCAGAAACACAACTTCAAATGAATGCTAATGTTTCTCTTTATCTGCTGTGAATGTATGACTTGGAAACTGTGCTAACTGTGCTAACACATTCAGCATATTAGCTAAAAGGTTGTTATGTAGCAGTGTTTATAGCTTGTTTCTGCTGCCCCAGAGAGACCTAATAATCAGTTATTGCCGTTTAAGGCTTCTTAAAGCAAAAATCTAAAATATTCATCATCTCCAGTTTCTCACGTGTGAACATTTGCTCATTTTCTTGAATACCTGTAGGTTTCAGATTGTGGGTCAGAGAAACAAGCAATCTGAAGATGCCAATTTGGGCTCAGCTGCTTTTCACCATTTCATACTCCATCAAGTCATAATGAAAATAATCAGCAGATTAATTAACAATGAAAATAACCATTATTTGCAGCCCTAACGTACATGGTGATCATCAAATATCCATTTATTATTGACACGTGACCACATGTGACAGAAGCTGGAACTCACACAGAGAAACTGAAAGCAGCCACCAGACTGTATAAATCCTGTTTTACATGCCAAAAACTCAGATGGAAGTGATGTGTAACCATTCAGCCACCAGCTTGCTGTCAATCATGGCTCATGTCTGGAGGTGGGCAGCTCCATCAGCAGCCAGAGCATCTGCTGGTGGGTGTGGCCCCTGTGACCTGAAAATTTCTCTGTCTGATCATACCATATCGGCACTGGGCGGACGCTCGTTTTAGCCCACTGATGCTCTTTCTGTGAGAAGCTTTGAAGAAATGAGCATCAGCTAAAAGCTTGAAAGGAAAAGTGAATAGCTAATCCATCTCTCTTTTTCCTCAAGTGAACGTTGCCTTTTATTTTTTTACTTTTCCGGGGCTGTTCTGTACTATTCTGGGATTGTGCTTGTTCCACAGTTTGACTTTGTGGATATTGCAGATAAGGCCAGAGTAGGTCATGTGAAAGTAAATATTATGGTATTCATTCAGATTTGTCTGAGATTATGGGGCACGTTGAGTATATCTGGTATGTCCGTGTTTGCATAGAAAGATTGATTGTGAGATTCATTCATTCTGAGTTTTTATTTTGCCTGCTAATTTAAAGTTAGTTGGAAAGATAGAAAGTTGTCAGAGAGGAAAACAGAGAAACAGGCCAAGAGAGAAAAAGTGATAAGAAACTTCTACATGAGTCGACTTTGGCCTGTCTTCTCTTCAGAGGAGCTCGATGCAGCTGGCAGCCCTGCCGTTCTCGTTCCTCCCTCCCCCCACCTGCTCGGCTCGCACTGTTATTTGAATTCCTCCAATGTGACAAGAGATGGAGCGAGCAGAAAGAGAAGGGCCGAGGCCATGATGCACACAACGCCCACCAGGCATTTCTTGTGTCGCATACAGTATTCACAGCATTCAGTTCAGTATTTGCAAAAACATACAAAAAACATCAGCTGATTCTCTGAATAATTTATGGTTTTGTACAAATGAAAAAAAAATAAATCTCAGACTTACTGACTCAATCAGTGAAAAAAACACCTCACATTCAGACAGTTTTACAAAAGGCATTTTATACTAACTAAATGATAGAGTGGAAATACCACTGAACCAAACGGCAGACTAACATCAACTTGACCAGCCTGTTTAGTGAAACTTTTATCAACAACAGCCACAAAAATGCAGAATCACTCTGTGGCTGTTTACACAGTCAGACTGGACCCAGATGGCAATAATTACTGGATGGCAAATTATTCTTAGGAACTGCCTTTAGGGATTTGAGGACAGAGATAGAAAAAGTTGCTGCATATGAAATAATTTAATACAGGATGAGGATGATGTATATTTCTAAGATGAGGTGGAAACACTTGGGGTGGCACTGATTTCCATGTGGGAATTCTGATTTGGCACTATTATACTTATCCCAGAATTTTATTTATTTATTTATCTATTTATTTATTTTTCTCTTTATATAGAATAAAATCATTTTTGTATTTTGGTTGACCCCTCTTGTTTCTGTATTTAGAAAAGGTGGGAATGGGACACTGAAGAAGTTCCTATTTACAGAACTGATGCTACCTTTCAAAATGAAAATAAAAAAGTCATTAAAATAAAAAATAAAAACACAGATGAATACTCCTGAGAAATGGCTTTTAGCTTGATAAAGTGAACTTAGTGTGAGGCTTCTGGCTGTAATGCTAAGTTGTCCCATTGACTGTATGGATGGCAGGTAATGAACACTGTTAGTTAGAGAGTCAGTGTGAGATAATGCTCCAGATCCAAATATGCCATTGACAATATGAGGTAGACCTGTAATACAGAGTGCGAAAATCATAGTTTATATACGGTGTGTATGTCCTATCCCTGAGGGAATGTTGTCATGGAAACATTCAGTAATGAAATAATATGATTTGTGTGCACTTTCCTTTGTTTTTGACACAAACACACACACAGCACACACACACACACACACACACTGTGGAATTACTGTACAATGAACAGGTTCTGGGAAGGTCCAGGTCTCCAGATAACAGGATGAGGAGTGATATTGGATTTCATTCAGGCAGACAAGGATTGTCCACAGAGATAATCCTGTTTCAGCTCGATGCATGTCAGCATCGATGCGTCTGTGTCTTTCTGTGCTATTTTGTACGGCATAGATCGACAGCAGCCATGGCCAGATACTCCCAAATGACGGCTACTTAACTACTGACTCACTTACTCGGAGAAACTGAGTAGCCAGTGTTAGATAACGCTGTGTTGAGCACCTTGAGTCTATAACTGTCTACAGTACTGTACATGATACTACCTATAGCTAGGCAACAGAGCATATGTTTACAGTTTATTTGAAAACAGTTTGTCTGTAGTGCGTTAAGTTTGTCATTAGACATTAGTTCATTAGTTCTTCATTAGAAAAAAGCCAGTCTGGCCTTTTAATATTGAGACTGTCCTCCTGTAAAAAGGAGCTCATGGATCATCTGTCCAATCAGGTTATTAGACTTTTTTAGTGAAATATTGTAACAATTACTGAAATGAAATCTGGTACATGTATAAATGGCTGCCATTTGCTTGTTTCTTGTTTGAAGTCAGACTTCATTTCAACATCATCACACATGTTTAACTATTCAAAATGTGTATTGGTCACTTACCGGCAACTTTCTTTAAGTTTTTATATGTTTTTTTCAATGAAATTATTCAATAAATTTTGTCAGCTGAGGCAAGTACATGTCTCTTCTGTTTATCTCATTGGAAAGTCTGGACTCTGTTGCCTGGTATATTTCATCAAAAATTAAGCAGTCATGTTGGGCTAAACACTTCATGGAGTCAAATGCACTAATGTAATAAAAAGTACCACATCATGGTCGTTGGAAAAACGTTTTCACTGAACTGTGTAGTTTTTTTTTTCGTGACAAGTTGTTTTGCTGGTTTTGTCCCACAGGTACCTTCATCTCAGCATTCACAGTGCTGTGTGGAGCTCGCAGTGAGCTGATCTCAGAGCGAGGTGTGTGCTGTGTGTTCTGGCTCAACGTGGCAGCAGCCCTGATCCAGATACTGACAGCTGTTATCATGGTTGGCTGGATCATGAGCATCTTCTGGGGAATGGACATGGTCATCCTGGCAAGTCAGTAGCTGTCGATCTGTGTTTATCTTTCCGGCTGACAGTCTTCTTGCCTGTTCTCTTCACTTCTCTTTGTTTCTATTTTAGTCTTGTCTCCCTTTTCCTTTGACTGCCTAACACAAGCTGAGTTCAGTCCATCAAGTCCATCCAAACAATTCTAATATCTTTACAGTATGAAAATCTAACTGTAATACTTAGTCTGTAAATAAAAATTAGACTTTTTAGGTGTTGGGGTTAAACACTGGTGTCATAAAATTTGTCAGTTTCAGTTTTTGTCTTTTCTCACACTACTGAAAGTGTAAAGTTCAGTTTTCAATTAACTATTAACTATTAATAATTAAAGAAATAAGTCTGGTGATATTCTAAATAAAACAATAGGCCATATCAGTGAGCCACACTGTTGCACTGGGTGGCACATTCCTTATTTATGTAGTTTATTTTGACCCCACATACACTGTCCAGTTCCCACAAATACCGAGCATAAATTGTGTGCTTTGTGTTAATACACAAATGTGTATTAATCCACAGCTAAAAATAGACCCTACAAATGCTCGAATTACTCTTGCTTAATGATGAAAGAAAGAAAGAAAGAAAGAAAGAAAGAAAGCAGACGTAAATGCAGAAAGGTACAGGTTGGGTAATTTTACTGCCTTCTCTGTCAGAAAGTAGCGTCTTCTCCTCAGGCACTGATGCATGAACAAGTGCCAACACACACACACACACACACACACACACACACACACACACACACACACACACACACACACACAGAGTCACTGTTCTCTCCTTGCGCCAAGCCTGCCTTTGTTATTACCACAGTTCTTTCTTCTTTGTGTATGTATGAGTGTGTGTATGTGAGGTAATTGCTGCCTGTGTGTGTGTGCATCCAAATGTGTTCATGCCTGCAAGAGTTGCTGTGTGTTTGTGTGTGTGAGAAAGGTAGTACAGTAATTGTGTGTGTGTGTGGGAGTGAGCAGCCCCCCTGGTGTGTTTTTGTTCACTGCTCCCCACTGTTTCTCAGGCCGCCGGGCACACGTCTTATTCAACTGTTGCTGCTAAAATCCATACTCCTGTTAGCGCTCACGGCTAGCAGCATATTGAATATTTATACTGAACATGAATACCATTTGCACAGAGGGCCAGATTCTCATGCTGAAACCATGCGTGCTCTGAGCTTGTAAGATCAATTATTATTCAACTATTCATCACCTCAATACACGTCTTTGGAGCTTGGAGAGTTAGACTCTTACTGAGCGATTCCCTCTCTCTTCTCCCATGCAATCAATCACTCTGATAATTTGGCATATTTATCAGTTTTTCCCTTCCTGTCTCTCTGTTCCTCTCTAATGAGCCAGTGTTTTATACAATATGATCAATGTATTCTTTCTTCCCATACCTCCATCTCTACAAACACCCCTCCTTCTCCTCTGTTTCTCCATCTATCTGATGATCATGGTATTATCGTCCTCCCACTGATCGCCTTCCTTCTGCCTTTCTCTCTATCTAATGATTGTTCCTATTTGATCTCGCCATATCCTTGCTCTCTCTCTTTCTCTCTTACATTATTCCTCCTACTCTTTGCCCGCCCCCCCAGTCTCCCTCTCCACCTCCGTTTTCTTCTTCAGTTTTGTTTTTTTTCCCTCTTGCTCTGTCTCCCTCTTTTCCTGTCTCCCATCTCTTTCTGCTTATCGATCTGATAAACTGGCGTTGTGTTACTGTGTTTGTGTTCATTTGATCATGTTATGCATCTGGGTCAAATGAGGTCACATCAGATTTTTTTTTCTCCTTGAAAGTTCCTAGAGTGCTCTGATTTGCCCGTTTTGTGGTACTACAATACAGTCACCTTCACAAATACACGGAGTGCATGAAAACTGTTGAACAAATCATGACTAACTGTCTCTTTCTTGTCTCTTCTCTCCTCCCTCTGCTCTCCTTCTTCACCAACCAAAGTTTCTGATGGTAAGTGTTTCTTTCTTGCGTCACTCACTATCAACAGTTTCCCAGTGAGTTGATGAAATCGTGGAGTGATGAAGACGCATGTCACAGACTCGACTAAAATCAACATCGATATCGAGTACACCACCAAAACAAATAACCACATTTCCCAAGCTTAGAAATGACATTTATTTGGAGCTTTCTCATGATCCTTCATCTGGGCTGAACAGGAATTACAAAATATGTTCGGTATCCTCAGAAAGTCAGCCTAAATCTCATGAGTTCAGGCATCAAAGGTCATTCTTGACCTTGAAAAGAATAGTCCACTTAGTAGTTTACAAGCTTTCAAATGCATCACATGGTCTTGACTTAAAAATAAGTTATCAAAGTTTGTCTTTGCTTTTTCCAGAGCTTGTTTCACAGTCTTAAGGCTCATTCAGTCTCTGTCTTATTCTTCCCTGTCTTTCTTGGCACATATCTCAGTTTCACCAACTGTTGATCAGTAAAATAGCATGAAACCGTTAGCAGGACTGTGTAATGCTGACAAAAATGGGACCCTCTATAGTGCTCCTGGTTGTCAAATTCAATGGGGGGTGGGGGGTGGGGCTTTAAAAACAGGAGTTAAAGATTAAAGTAAAAAGTAATAGGAGCGATTTGTCTACGTCTTTCAGTTACACAAGAGCCCGTCCATCATTTATTTAAAATTACATTGTTCCTAACCAAATGTCTGTTGATCACCTTACCTTGAATATGTAACAGGTAATTACAAACTGTGTACTTTTTATTATAGCTGTTACACCTTCTGTTTAAATGTGGCTCGTGTAATTTCTCCATCACAGCAGGATGGAGTTGGTTAAATTTCAGCTGAAACAACCGCCAATACCAGTGCGCAGATTCGATATTGTTGTTTGCCACTTTGAAACCTACCAATATCCTGCTTGACCGTATTAGCTCTCTTAATGCCTCCAACCCCATCCTTGCTGGCTCATTGCCAACCTCTCTACTCAGTGTGCTCGAATTAAATACAGAAACAGAAAAGCAATTCTGTCAAGGTTCAAAATCAATGTTGTGTAGTGCCGTGACTCTTTAAAACCACCCATCTTAACTGAGGCCGCAAAGCCAACAATAGTTAACAGCTTTTATTGACTTCTACAAACGATCAACACCTTTCCTTTTCATCCCCCCTCTGTCTGTGTCCCTCACAGCCCCGATCCCTCAGGCTGTGAGGGTGTTCCCAAGATGTCAGTGCCGCCCTCAAGATTACAGTGGATCACTCCCGGACGGTTTGACCATAACCCTGAAAACCTTAGGTGACCTTTACACTTTGTGATGACCTGCCAGCTGACAGCCAGAGGGAGGCAGGGGCAGTGAAATGATTTAAAGTCAAAGTGAATCAGTGACTGCCTCTTAGTGAGGCATCTGCCTTTGCTAGCTGCTGATTGCTCCAACTCAGGCCACATTTAGATTTATAGTAAAAAAAGAAACAACAGAGAGAGAGACTTCCGGCTGTACAGTCTACAAAATACAATGGTGAACCAAAGGAAACAATTGTTTTGTATCTTGTTGAAATAATTCTAACAGTGAGTTCAAGATTCAATAGTATCTTATTTAATCTATTTGACTAAACTACAAATCTACCATAAAAACTGTAGGTCAGCAACATATTTCCTACATTACAGGACAGGATAGAAATATTAGAAAAGGACAACTTATTAGCACAGTACTCTGTAATTAATTAGCCAGTTTGTATTTCTGTAACTGAGGAGAATTTTGCAAAATCACTTCTGAAAAATGTAGAAAAAACCTACTTAATATGTAACAGGTGTGTTGGCTCAATGATGCATTACATGTCACTGGGCTCAAAACAATGTTCCACTGTTCCACTGCCCTGGGCTCGCCTGCCTGGTTACACCCATGCCTCCGTTTAAAAAGCAAGTTTAAGTATTAGATGTCATTGGATTTATTGAAATTTTATAGTCACATAGTTCACATTTTTCGCCCTCTGGTGTATGTTTAGAATAACACGTTTATTCATATTATTTCATTGCTGCTCTGAAAGATAATATCTTACAACTTTAGGGGTTAAGGTTCTCATTCATAAACAAAGTTCAGTCTTCTCTGAACGCCCAGTAAAACAACCAGTTCTGTAGTAAGACTCATATTTGGTCATGTTCTCAATCTGACAATGCTCGCACAGAGAATCCAGCGTTATTCAGCGGCTGGAATAAACATGTGTCTTCCTGTGGAGCACGTCAAACCTAATGGTTCTGATACTTTTATTCAGCATAGACAGTTTGAATAATGCTTGCTTGATTCGATGAAATTTTGCCTTTATCATTATTCTTACTACGGCACAATAACACATCTTTAACATACATCTCTCTCTTGGTCTAGGAGAATTATATCCTGAAATTTCAGACACTTTAGTAGTCATCTGACCGATGAGTATTTGGTTGAACTGTCATACCTCCCAAAATGTGTAAATCAGTGTCAAATGATATTACGTACTATAACTGTATCTATGATGTAGGTTTCAAATAGCTCTCAATTTAAGCCTCTCTAAGGAACATAGTCCACGACCGTACCTGTCATTATGACAAAGATTCAATTCTGGGATATTGAGCTGTCTTTGTTTAAATAGCTATATCAATGGCCATTGACTGAAGATTATTAGAAGTCAAAGCCCCATCGCACTTCTGTGTGAAATGTATGAAAGGTTGTTGAGATTCTGGTTAGTAGTATTAAAATTACAAAGCAAAAATATGCAGTATCCTATATATCAATTGTGTGGGTGTTTATGTGTGCATTAAACAGCTCTTGGAGTTAGGGGTTTCTGTGATTCAGTATTATGTGGAATCTAAATAAGATGGCAATTCCTCATATTTCTAAGCTCAAGCTGTAATGGCCCCAACTTTGCTTGCCTTGCTTGGAATTCAGTCCAAGCAGGCTTTCCCAGCAGTACATTAGCTTTCTCAGTGCTGTATCATTGGCTCATTTCCTGAAAGAGAAAGTATCACAGAGGCGATGTCAAAGTCAGGCAACCTTAGCGAAAGACAAAACTATTCATGAAGCCCATATACTAATCAAACAGTGAATCTAAAATTACCGGAAATAGTGCTCGGATTCAGTTACTGCTGGGGAAAAACTGAATGGGCTCCAACTGGGCTATTAACTTCCTGTACCTGAAACCAAAGGCACAGATTATAACCTCTTACTACACAAAATTGGACAGTTCTGAAATGTATTAACATTCGGGATAAAGTCAAAATAAATGTGGTGAAATCAGTATTGTTTATTATATCTAATCAAAACTCCATTTACATAACTTCATGATTTTCCTTCTCCTCATTGCAATTTCTACTCTACTCTTTCATTTTTCCCACTATTATTATAACATGGTTTAATTCAATATATCTTATTAAATACTACTGAAGTACTACTGTGTGCGGATGACACTAATGTTTTCTTTATTTGACGTATTGTGTATATGTTGTCTGATTTTGTGTGTAAGAGATGATGATGATAATGTCATAATTCTGATGATATCTTCTGCCTGACTGACCAGTGTTCCCAAAGGCATTGCTTGGTAATGCTGGGTTTCTGTACTTAATTTGGTTTGGTGCAGTTTATAGATCTGAGTAACATTATTCAAACACTTTGTATAGTCACTCGGCTAAACAGTGATTCATTTCCTGGGGAGATATTGATAATTATATTTTTATTTTATGATTTAGGTTTTTAATGATGAGTAGATATTATATTGATCATTTGATTGTAGATTGAACCTTTCTGCCATGTACAGATTTCACATGTATACCTTGGTGTTAAATGACGTGTATAGGTAACAGACATGCACACAGACTAACAACTATTTTAAAGATTGCAAGCATTCTGTGTGACTTTTACAATATTGTTTTTTTTGGCCTGGCAACCACGGTGGCTGATACAAAATGCAATTAAAAAAACGTTTTGGTTCTAATTGTGGTCTTGTGATTGGATGATGTGAAGTTTTTGAAATAACGTTAATCAGTATTAGTCATCGTGTCAAATTGATCGATTATACATAAGCAACTTTGCACACACCTGCGAGTCTCCGGCCTAAACCAGTCAGCGTTGGTTACACGCCAGGACTCCTCCAAAGTCAGTGTTGCAGGAAGAGGCCTTCTTTCTGTGCTCAAGTGGTGAGGGGACTCATCCTCTAGAGACGGAACCTATTGAACCTGTGAGGCAGGTTGTTTACAGGATCAGAAATTCTGCAATCTTGTTTTTTCTCATGTCTGAAATACAGTGCAATCATAGGTAACACTTACACTTGCCAGGCCCACATTATCAGTACTTGCCTTTTGTAAATAAATGATGTATCAATTCCTTGGTAAACATACCTCTCTCTTAATATGGCTAAACACAGCAGGCCAGCTGTTACCTCTGTAGTTCTTTCTTGTGCCTCTTTGGCTTGTTTGAATGTTTCCTTTTATACTTATCGTTTTACTCCTAAATTGATTTTTTGTGCGTTTGTTTTCAATGTCTCTCAATTAAGACATGGTAACCACTGATGCATTAATTTGTTTAAATGCCATTTTTTTAATATAAGTTAGCAATATGAGGCTCTATATGTGATATCGGCAACTGGTCAACAATTTGGTCATGACTAGAATATCTCAAGAACTGAATGGACTGCCATGATAGGGTCCCCCCAGAGAATATGAATCCAAATATTTTGTGATCCCGCCAACTTTCTCTAGCATAGCCAGCGTTGTATTTGCCGATTTTAAAATTGAAATCTTTTCAACAACTGCCATGACACTTAGCACACATTCTATTCCCTCCTGAAGAAAAGTTTTTGTGATCCTCTCAGTTTTTCTTCAAGTGTAGGCATCAGAACAATTTTTAATTTGCCCAAATTAGCCATGGACAAACTAACTGATAACATTTTGGTTAGTGTAATTCAGTCTTGGAAATTACCTAAATTTGGGCTACACATTCACAGCTAAACTACGTATTCATGTGAAGTTGACCTTCTTACACCACGAGGAGGCCTCTTATATCTCCTGTTCCTGACGACTTTAGCTGTCTCTGTGCTTTTGACAGCCTTGATACTGAAAACTTTGTATGGTTTCTGTCAAAAGTATCTAAGTTGGTGTGAACCTTAGCAACATTTTTTTCCATGAAATTGGTCAAACATCTTAAAGGACCAGACAACAAATTAGCCATCTAGTGGCAGTGACAACTCTCTTTCCTATTTGAGGCGCAGCAATTCTTGATTTCAGGTGATGGTTCACTCACCCAACATTATTGTTGTTCTTTCTGCCAACGAATTTGTCTGCACTGGTCCTTTGGGAAGGCATTGTGCAATAAAGACATGTGGCTTTTAATTTTTCGATGAGCAGGCATTAGACAAAGAAAGTAACACTACAGCGGTGTTTTGCCTAATTTAATGATGGATCATTTCCTTATCATGCCTGGTGACCACCTTTGAGCTGAATACAATCTCATATAATAAATCAAGCTGATGCAGGGAAGAGGAGGAAAGTACATTTGTGTCTAGGACTGGTTCTTGATCTAAAAGTAGTTAAGCAAGGCTCTATGAGCACTTCTTGAATCTCCACACTGACTTTATAAAATCTGTTTCTGGCAGACTTTTGAAATAAATCATCAACGTCCTTACAGGCGATGTTTGACGATGAAAAGTGGGTATACAAATCCTGCACTTAGAAAACTGGTAAAGTTACTGGGAAAGCGTTTGCCTTTGAGGATTGAGCCCAGACTTTCTGGGTGTTCTCTCTCACCAAATAGATTTCTCACTGCTTTCTCTCTCTGACCAGACTAATAAATTTTAACATCCCCAACACTCCTGCATCCTCTCCATGGTCAAACTAACCGGACGAGTTGTTTCGTCTCAATGTGTAAGTTACGTATGCAAAAAACCGTTCAGGTCACCGAGGATACAGCATGAGCACCATCCCTAAAGTATATCGCCTGGATTAAAATTCAGTCAGTCACTCGTGCTATCCCAGCCTAGCGAAAACAGTATTCTAATCTGTACATTTGAAAATTGGCGCTTTAACTATCTTGGATGTTGCTTGTGGGTGTATATATTCAGGGGGTACAGTCAGTGTTCTCAGAGACCTGGCTGAGGGCGTCAAGAGTAGTTTTAAGAATTCAGTTTTAATTTATCCTGGGTAAACAGCAGACATTTGGCTGTAATTAATGAAATTGCATGAAGCTCGTGGTAAGATTTTACTTCCATAAGACTATTAATCCTTGCAGTGTAAATGAACACTGAATAAATGCTTATGAGGATGTTGCTTGAAGCCAAAATATAGATCTAATATTACATTGTTGCTTTGTGTAATCATCTTTATCTAATTTCTCCCTCTAACTTACTGGATATTAATATAATGAACCTTATGAAGTGTAGTTTAAATTATTTCTTTGAATATACTTTGACTTCAGGCTGGTTTGTTTTATTTCTTTTTACGGGGATGATATCAGTATTTAAACAACTGCAAACTATTATTAAACATGACCTGATATTAACTGTATATAACTTCTTGTTCTGTACAGACAATAATTAAAATTACAACAAATATGTGACTAAATACTGCAATGTTCGTGATGGATTACTGGGAAAAGGTAATATTATTACTGAATTTTACAGCAAGAATTCTGATATCATAGGGGACTCATAGAAGTAAGTGTGTCACGTGTTTATCAATACTCTGCCCATATAGTTCCTGTGCGAGCACTGGCATGATTCATGCCCAGATACCCAAGTGTATACGTATATTTTCTGAATATTTGTGTGCGTGTGCCTTTTCGAGGCTTCCAGTTCCTCACCGCAGCCGAGCATTTAAATAGGAGAATAAGTCATCCTGCTCTCTCTCTACTGCATTTCCTCCTCTCCAAACTCCCAACACCTGCCAAGCCAATTGCCATTATACAATGACATTTTATGTTTTCAAAGGCACTGACACTGATGTTTCTCTTAAGAGCTACAGTCCTCTTAAATGGACTTGAAAGACTACACAAAGCACACAGAGCCCTTGGCAGTAGTCAAATGTTTACTCTTTTCATGGAATATCTTATCCCGCAGTTAAGAATGCATTTGATTAGAAAATTTAAGAATCATTTCACTATGAGTCTTGTTATGATATAGTAGAATTTTTCTAGCTAAAAGAAAAACTTCCACAAACTTCTGAAATCTTTTTTGTTGTTTCTTTTGTTTCATTTTTATCACATTCTGAGACGTTACTAGAATTATAAGCAGGTACTGACCATTCACAGTCACACATCAATGGTGATGGAGGTTCACCTATGAGGAAAGTGGAGAAGTTACTGGCTTGCAGGAAGCTTGGTGGAGCCATGACCAGGCTTGTGCGATCAGGATGAGCTCCATCTCTTCATTAATATTCATTCTAACATATGGGCCCGTGGCCCGGTAACCGGTCTGTATCTTTGTAGAGGTATGGATCCCTTAGCAGGTTGGGTTTCTATTTTACAATCTCCTCAGACTTCTGATTATGTCTGACAGAATTTCCTATTTCCCCAGGCCACAGTTGTTAGTAGTGCTATACAGATTCATGCAACAATCTTAACTATATATAACCATAGGTATCAGTACAGAAAAAAAGCTGTACCAGGCTTCAGACTTTCATCTAGAGGCATGCAGTATTTATATACCTTCAAACCATTAAACATACAGACCTGGATGCCATTTGAAACAGACATTTCAATCCATGGTATGTTCATCCAAGAAGCTAAAGCTACAACTGACAACAGCATCATTCAGTACTGTGGATGACCTTCAATGAGGATACCTTTTTCATATACATGGGTTAAAGAGTCACACGCTGTGCGTGTAATGCTGACAAATTCAGTTTATGCATTTCTAACCCTAGACTTCTTGATGGCGCTTCTAGCAACATCATCACAACTTGAACACTAAGATCTGTTTCTGTAACTCTTCTGTACATATCTGTAAAACCTGCAGCATTTGCTTTGCTAAATCATTTATGTCAGACAATCTGTCAAACCATCCTGAAAATAAAAAGAAGCAGAAATATTTGCCAAGGCCAAGACAGTTGGTCCCTGAATCAACAATGTGACTCCTTACTGCCTATATACTGTATTAACCTCCATTATTCTGACTGTGGTAAACAATAAGTTCAGTCTCTACCTTAATACAATCAATGCCCTTTTAATATATTTCTGGCAGATGGCAGCTTGGACACTTAGTGCAGATTTTTAAAGTCCAACCTGTGTCTGAAACAAACAAAAGCCCACAAAAGAATCTTGAAAACATAGGGAGGAGAAATACCAACACACATTCATTTACACACCTTAACAGGCTGTTTCTCTGTCTTTCTGTCCCTTCCCACCTCTTTTTCCAGTCATCTCGGAGTTTCCCATCACAGAATAAGGAAGGATTTGTCGCCTCCAGATGCCCTTTCCTTTCGCTGCCAACTGCAGTGGGCTGCCCAAACTGAGAAAAGATGGCTGGTGCTCAGCACAGCTGATTAAGGGCAGGCAACATGGCCTCCGCTCTGCAGTTCTGCCTTCTCACCCGGCGAACCCTGTTGGACCTGTCATCAAAGCTTTTGCACTTGACGGCTGAAGGCTGGCGGCGTCGACCTTCCAGTGATGCCTTCTCGCGCTTGGAACATCTCTTTACACATGATTCATGATGGCGAAGACAGATGAGGAGCGAGCATGTCTGGGTACCTGTAAAATGTTCCTCTGGGTAGGAGTACGGGGCGTTGTATTTAGGCATCAGGGGATGAGGTTGTGATTCTCTCTCTGTGGTGGACTGGAGGCCGTTAGAAGCCTCTGCCGAGAAGCCCATGAGAGTCATCTGCATCCACGTGGCATTCACCATTGCCTGGACACGAAGATAAAATATAATCAACTTCCTATAGACAACATACTAACTGGGTTGCATGTCTAAACAATAAATGGATGTTGCCCCAAGAACCTCGCATGCCAATTCAGCCTTGGTTTCTACAGTGGGCAGGCAGAAAGATAGGCCGAGAGATAATTACAACTGACTCATGCAGTTAAGACTTCATCCTGAGTAGATTTCTTAGAACTCCCCTCACTGTAGCCTCAACCTTCTGAGGCGGATTACCTACAATCTGACAGATAAAATATTTTCTGCTTATACATGCTCCTCCTTGTTACCCATAACAATGTGAAAAAGTATAGAAGAGCTGACTGGTCGCACTCTGTAGACATCATGGCTCTGATCAAACCCTCAAACTCAAAGTCTAAGCAGTGCCTACAGAGTTATATCCAATGATCCTTATTTCATTCCTTTCAAATCTCACTTCATTATTACCTATAGTGATAACTCTAGTAACAGACATATTTTTGATAGACAGACTCACCCTGTGTCACAGATCTCGAAGAAGTTGGACCAATTTGGTCAGTCTGCATGTGAATTCGGAAACAGCTCTGAGGCTGTATCAGATACACGCAGATCTAAGAAAAAAACAAAAGATACAAGATCTGGCCTTCACTATTATTCAATTATTTCTTTCCTGTGTCTTAATGTAATATATTTTGCCTGTAGGATTCTGCAGGGTCAATAAGAAAGAAAAAAATAAAGGACTGGGGGATACCATGAGGGATTTGGGAGGAAATAGAAAGGACTGGGAAAAGCAAAGGCAACAGCTGGAACAGTACCTCACCATAGAACCCCATCCATACCCAATCTATTTATCAATTGACAACAGTTCTCTGTCCTCACACACCTCTGAACACCATTCTACCTATTGCGTCTATCCCTCCCCAGTAGTCGTGACTATCTATTGACCTCATCTCTGCCTGTGCCTGGTGTTACCTGGGTTCTTCCCCAACTCCTGTCTCAGGCTCAGCCTGTGGTCAGGAAACCCAGGACAAGCTCATCAGACCAGGACATGGCTGCTGCTCAGCTCCTCAATCACCTACGGTACGCTAGAAATGGATATGAGTCTTCATAGTAGCTCCTGGGTCAGAAGACAAGAATAGATGAGAACCTGTCCTTTGGA
Organism: Lates japonicus; assembly: GCA_033238685.1. Lineage (NCBI taxonomy): Eukaryota > Metazoa > Chordata > Actinopteri > Centropomidae > Lates > Lates japonicus. Next base: position 48,880 of record BRZM01002597.1, on the reverse strand, counting down.
AGGTTAAGTGAGCGGGTGATCCATATAGTGATGTTACAGCTAAAATATAGTTGGCTGGCGGTTGTAGTTTCTCTGACCTTGAATTAAGGATGAATATTTAATGAGAGATGAATAAACGCTTCTAGACTTGCAGGCTTGAACCTTCTATCTTTGTGTGTAATTTGGTGTATTTCTAAAGTCTCATGAGATGTGTCTGTGTGAGAGAGAGAGAGGGGCAAGGGACTGCACAATTTTCACTTTGCTTATTGGTGCTAAAGTCATATAAAAGCCATGGTTTTAATGAGGATACAAACCATAAGGTATAATTCAAGCCTTGTTTGGTGCATCAGGCGGTCAGTCAAGAGTTCTAGTGTACTGCTTCGCCCTACAGACAGTTGGACTTCTAAACATGATTCACCCTGCACATACAGCTGGGTTCACAGATGCAGTTAGCAATTCGCATATACAGTTGGGGTTCTAGAGATATGATTAGTCCTGCTCCACATAGCTGGGGTTCTAGAATCTTGGTTGAGTTCTATAATCCTGCAGTCAGCCTTTAACATGTAGTTGGAGTTCTGGGAAGCGGCCTGTGCT
>BRZM01002595.1:0-24862 GCA_033238685.1 Lates japonicus | reverse complement strand
GTTGGTTCTGAGAGAGCTCTAAGTTCATGTTCTTAAAAGGGTGACACAGCCAGAGAACTTAGGATGGGCATCTACAATTTTCTCTTAATATGTTTGACTGGTAGTTTAATTGTTTGTCAGGAATGTTTGATATACTGTCTATAAATGGCCGATGGTTTGCTGTGACTGAGAAACAGAATGTTTCCATTGGAAAGGCATCATGTCAGTGGACATGGATTCATGTAGTTGTCAGTCATATTGAACCTTCCTGTTCTCAGTCTTATGCAGTGGACCAGCTTTTCATTGCCCGTATGTTTAAAACTGTTATATGCTGTACATTTTGGGTAAAACAAAGGAAATAAATTCTATACACAAGATTGAGGTATGTAGTCTACTAGTGGGATCTCATTCACTCACAGAAATGCATGCCATTGATCATGGAACAAGGGATTATAACCCATTAGAACCCATGGTGACACAGGTGTCACCAACTCTTTAAATGTTGTGCAAATTGACTTTTAAATCATGAAGTCCCCACGGGAAAAAAAACAAACATACTGTATAAAGAATAAATAAATCAAAAACTTCAGAGATGTGTTACATGTGGTCCATTTAGTTTGTTTTATATGCTCCATTATTTTGTCCTAAAAGGAGAAATGGGTCTGGGCTTATGGGCTAAACAAGACTTTCTCAGTATTGTAAGATAGGGCATTTTAAAACATTTTTTAAACTATTTTACTCGATTCAAAAGAACATCTGGTACATTTATCCCATGACTATCTGTGTATTTTGATGCATATCCAGATGCAGATTAAATATTCCAAAACCTTTTATATTATTAAAATAACGAATTTAAACAATTGTGCAAAGGCGTGCTCTCTTCTAGTGCTCTCTAGCTCTCACTATATTTTGATCATACTTGTTTACTGTGTTTGTCTTGGATGCAGCTTCAGTGGATAACTGTGTTGCCTCCTGGAGTAGATATATATTACAATAAGTAGTGTGTTCATGGGCTCTCTGGCCACACAGACTTGAGCATGATTTAATCCAGACCCTGGCAAGATATTCGGCAGCCAATACAAGTATTCATCTGTTTGGTATAGCATTATTTCCCTTGTCCTTCTGTGCTGTCATCCTTATTCTAGAAACTCAGTGTTTTGGACTCAGATATTCATCAGTGGCTGCAGCCTCTAGTCCCAGTGTGTGGAAGACCCAATTGACTGCCGTCTTATTAAGTTAAACTCCCACCCACTCAAGAGACAAGCAAACATTGCTTTTTTATCGCTCTCACCCTTGGATAGACTGGTGCACTGTTGCTATTGTCTATTACAGCATATTTGTCCTGTTTTTTGTGGCTTTTATTAGCTGTCACCCAAAGGAAGGAAAAGAAGAAAAAGCCTACCAAAGATTAGTTTTGTATCACCCAGATGCCATTTTAGGACTGACATGCCATTTTAATTTTCCATTACATACTGTGGCCCTTTGAAGCATTTGGAGCCTTTTAGCCATGGTGTAAACATCTAGAAACAGCGGTCGCTATGCCCAGTGAATGCCATTCAATTTTTCAACTTTTTCCTCTGTTGTCATCTGTGAGATGTTATCTGATTATTGTTAGTATTTCACTGTGTGATGTGGCAAGTCTGTAGCTACCATACACTTGACATCATCTCTGGTTTTGTGTTGCCATGGGGAACAACAGTAAACCATTATAAAGTCATAAGCAAACACCATTGGGGGGTGTTATACTATGTTTTATTGTACACACTCACTTTAGCAATTATGGTGGTAACTTATGCAGTAGGTTCCCATTTTTATCTGTCCTTCTATAGTTCTAAATGCATCCTCTTATGGCACAACCTACTTAATACAGATAAACTCCCTTTTTCCTTTGCTGAGATTTTCCAAGAAAAAACAAACAAAAAAACAATGGCTAACCTAAAATATGCCACACGATGAACTCAACCTTTCCAAATAGTTATTAATAAAATCTTTTTCATTTCATTAAAACATCACACAAATGCCAACAGAAAGTTAATATAAAATAAAATATCTGCTGAAATAAAGAATTTCACATCTGCGTCTTCTCAAATGCAGACAGAACCGTTTCCTTTAGTATTTAAACAGGGTGAAGTTTCAGCAGTGAACATTTATTTTAGAGTTTAATATTTTCCCATGATTTTGTATAAAAGTTTGACTCCCAGTGTTTGATATATGATGACAGATTTAGTCAACCATCAGACACTGTATAGGAACTCAAATAATTTAGGTAACTGCAGTTGGTCATTTACAGTTCCTCTGTATGGTAGAATAGCTGTACTCTGAAATGACCCATTTGAAACAGCTAATGTTTATGTATAAGATTACTTTCTATATTTATTATGATTGAACTTAGTATATATCTTTATCTCTGACAGTAATAGGGTTAAGCTTTCACATATATACAGAGATATACATCTTCATTCATACATTTGAACTACATTTGAGCTGGTTTCTGCATTAAATTAGCTCTTAAGTGATTAGTCAATTAATCAAACTGTCAGTGACAGTTTTGGTATTGCCTTAATTACTAATTTATTAAACAGAAATACATTTGCTGGTTACAGCTTTGTAAATGTGAAGTTTGCTTCTTTTTCTCAGTTTCATCGCAATGTTATTTAATTACTTTGTTTTTTTAGATGGTGGTTAAGATCTCGCTGGGTTCTTGAAACTTCTAATAAACTTTTTTATTGTTATCTTTATTATAGTATAGGTAGATGAAGCCTTACATTGAAAACATTACTGACTGCCTTTGCTCCTGGGTTTTCTTTGCCGTGTCCTGATCTTCTACATAGTGACACACCCAATTATTGAGAATCAGCCAGAACCATTGTTCAAAAAATATTCTGATGGTTGAGGAATAGCCTGAGCAGCAGAAGAAGAAGTTATGTGTAATAATGTGTATGACTAAACCAAGATGTCCAGCAGGAGAGCATTAGCCGCAGGCAGTGAGCTAAAGGTGCCGACCAGAGTCACAGTGTTAAACCTGGCGGTTTCCGTGTGTCTGCCTGCTTTACAGCTTAACCCTGCTAAGATCTGCAGCAGACCAGGCAGTGTCAATGGATTTTCTTCCTGCGTGCCAGCTCTTAAAAAGGCCAAAGCCGTATGTGTCAGTGTGCAAAAGTGTTCAGATTTCAAACCCCCCTTTGAAGAGTAATCAAAAGAGGAAGCAGCGTGAGATCAATGTGTAACCGTATCTCTCCCTCTTTCTTTTTCTCTCCTGCTCTCCTTCTCTCCATCTCTCTTTCACAGTCTTTTTCTCCGTCTGACGTTTTTGCCCTCTCTCTCGACTCTCATGAAAACTAGGAGAACTAGGCTCCATACACTCATCAGAGGTGTTCTAACAGCTGTGTGTGTGTGATATAAGCAGAAGGCTTCACAAGTGTATATGTAAATTTCAATGAGGAATGAGGTCTGTGCATGTGTGTCAGTGTGTGTGTTTCAACGATGCTTACTTGTTAAACTGAGTACAGTATGTCTACCATAGTCCCCCAGTGTAACTGAGACTAACATTTTTATCCACTCTAAGTTTACTAGAAACTCTCTGACTGACACACACACACACACACAGAGAGAGAGAGTATCTGGCAGCACCTGCTGTCTGCCCCTTGGACTCTGTACTCCTCTCCTTTCTGTTAACTGGTCTCTTAAATCAGTGGAGCCCCAATATAATGTAAAAAGACAAAAAATAAAAACAAAAAAGTCTCTGACAGATTTAAAACTGCTCATATGCTCACTGGCTACTGGCTACTGGTTACTGACCTACTGGCTTGTAAATTTCTCTTTTTCGAACAGAAATATGTGAACAGAAATATGTGTGATACAGTGCAACTGGAATGAGTCTCAGTCCCTTTCCAAAAAGATCTCAAAATGATTTAAGTTAAAGATTTAACTGTCAAAGTTGTAAAAGGTGTTCTGTTGCCTAGATATGGAATTTCACATTGGTTTTAAATGGGCATTCAAAGTCTCAAATTCTACTTTAAAAAGTTTTTGTAGACAAGTCCTACTCTCCAAAGCTGTACCGAAAGTAAAATGCATGACGTTAGAGCTTATACAGTAATGGTCTTATGATATTAAACAAAAGTTTAGTACATCATAGGCATCAAGTGGAGCAGCATGTATTACTAAATGTAGGGTGAACTGTTTTCCATTTTTAAATCAAGGAAAGGCTTATTAAGCATGTTTAGTCTTTTCCAGCAACACCCACTGTTGTGCACACATTCTTTCTTAGGTCCTTTCCACTGCAATTCAAGTCATCTAATGTTGACTCAGAGCTGTGCCCCTTGAGCCCCTCAGCTCACTGAAAATGATCTTGGGAGGCTGAGGCAGGTGGCTGCTCAGTGATCAAGTTACACTGAACTGATTAACATGGTTTCATGCGTCCTTCATTTTTCTCTCCCCTCTCTAGTTGGAGCTGCAGTCGTGTTGTGTGTTCCTGCCTAATGACAGCCTACCCTCCCCGAGCACCATCATCTGCGGTGACATTCCCGGCACCGTCCGTAGCTGGTACCACAACCAGGCCTCCATGCCCGGGACTCTGGTAGTCTGCCTGCCCCAAATCAGTGTCCTCAGTGCTGGGCATAAGTACATGGAGCCGCTGCAGGAGCTCCCCTTTGAGGTCTCCAAGCCCATCTTGGAGGAAGGTAGGTTTTCATACTGTATCTAGTAAAATCTCAACTTGAATTACAATTATTAAATTGTGTAGAACAGAACACACACCCAGACACGTAGTGAGACCACCCAATGACCTGGTGACAAAAGACTGATTCAAAAGTTTAAATCAGAAAGCAAAATGTTACACTTTACAAAACAATGATGGTGAAAGGTTCATAGGTTAAAAATGGGAGTCTTGGAAATGAAATTTCAATGGGTGGAGATTTTTTAAAATTACAAATGAATTTGCTTTTATTAATAATTGAAATGAATGGTTTCATAATAGTAATAGGCTACATAATGTGAATTCATCATCATTATGGCCTTTTCAACACTGAACAAACCTTTGACCCACTACTACTCATTTACCATGACAAAAGACAAACAAACTTAAGTAGAGCGACTTTGAGAAATAGATCTTGCACATGTGGTTTGCACACCTGGTAGAGTTAACATAAGCAACACTCAGACGGTTGAGCAGTGTTTTCTCTGTAGAGGAAGAAAAAAATGGGCCACCCTCCTTTTTTTCTCTCAACTCTTCAATGACATCAGCATTGGGCATACAGATTTCAAAAACAGAGGAGAAAGAAAAACGACAGCAAAAACAGTGACATCAGCAGCCTTGTCAATGTTGCCGTTAAAATTAACAACCCGTGCTTTTAGTAATTCATTCCTACACTTTGAAAAGCTCTTCATCTCTCATTTTCAATGCTCTGGATCAAAGCATCCTACCCATGGTGCGTGGGAAATGTGCTCTTCATGGCCCTGTGCTTGTGAACAAGTTCCCCTGCTCTGTAAGATGGGTCTACTAAGGTTGGCAGCACAGTTTTACAATACACCCTCATCTTCCAATGTATTTTCATGGAATCCTCTGCCTGCTCAGTGGATGTACAAAGGTCTTTAAGACAGGACACGGCTCCTTTTTATCTCTGTGTCCATGAAGCTTTCTTATCCCATGTGCAGCAGTTAGCTAAAAGTGAGTGGAAATAAAACTGTAGTTGTCAGAATGTTGTTGATAATGAGCATTGCTGACTTATCCTCCTGATAGTTTGATCTATTGCATTTTTGTCCTTCTTCTAAATCTCTTCTGAATTTTCTTGCATCTTTCTTTGTCTTCCTCTCACTTTCACAATTACTTGGCTTGTGCTCTTTGCTCTCCCTTCACATGATGTCTCTCATCCTCCCCACTCCTCTTAATCTCTGCCAATATTGCAATTTTTATCTCTTTCTCTCACTATTTCATCCCTTTCCCACATTTTTTTTTTCTGTGTCCTTTTTCCCTCTCTCATGTCTACCACCAGGTGATGCTTTCCCCTGGACAATAAGCCTGAGTCAGTTCAGCGTGTACACATTGCTGGGGCAGCAGCGAAGCCTGAGCCTATTGGAGCCTATGGGCTGTACCTCCACACTGGCCGTCACATCCCATAAGCTGCAGAGCTGCTCTGAAGGAAGGCACTCGTTTGTAGTCTGCCTGCATGTTGATCTGCAGCCCGTCCACGTCAAGTGCTCCAACCCTCAGGTCAGTCAGACAGTCCTGAATCTCTTCTAAGTAGTCATTAGAATTACATGTATATTTATACAAATCATCCCCTTGTAAACTTTCCTGAAATATGAACACACGGACCCTGGCAGGAAGATCCTGCCTCCGCATGATTTTCTGATATAGATTGACTCCAATAAACAAACTGCCTCATCTTCTTACCTTGTATAATTTTCATGAAAATGGAAGTGTAAACAAGAGAGTGTTGCCTTGTTTGTTTTGGTCTAACATTTTGAGGTCTGAGTGAAGGAGAGCGGGGAATTGCAAGACTCATCATCGTTGTTTTAAAGTGTGTTATTATGTTTTGGTGAGAGCATGATGAATACGGACAGATTGGAAGCGGAACATGTTTGTCTCCCGGTTAGGTCTCTGTGTTGTTTTTCATTGTGCTGTTACAGGGCTATAATCACATCTACATGTACCATTACACATGTTTTGTTTTTTCTCAATTGAATTAGCTGTATCGAATTAGGTTCCTCTGTAAACACTTAATTGGGGCGACCTTTTGAGTGGTCACACTGTTAAATGTCTCCAACCGCAGTGATGGGCCATGGTGATATTGAAGGGAATTGGTACCAGAAACAAATGAAAGGCCTTAATCTGTTAGTGGTGAAAACTTTCCCAGAGATGAGGAGAGCAGGTCGTTGACTGAGGGAAAGTTTCTTTTCTTTCTCCTTCTCTGTTCTCCTTTTCAAATGGAGTGCCTGTGTCTGGCAAAGCTGGGAAGGCTTATTGCGATTATATGATGACTCATTATTAGTTTTCGGGTCCAATGAAAACTTCTCTTCTCTTCTCTTCTCTTCTCTTCTCTTCTCTTTCTCTTCTCTTCTCTTCTCTTCTCTTCTCTTCTCTTCTCTTCTCTTCTCTTCTCTTCTTTCTCTCATCCCATCTGTTTTCCTCCCCTCTTTCTTTCTCTTTTTTGTGTAAATTTTAGACTCGTGGGGGGGTTATAAGCTAATATCATTTCAAGTCATGCAGCAGTTCCTAAAGAACTGCTGCCAGGCTTATCACCTCCCAGAACAAAAGAGACCTCACTTTGTCCTCTTTTGTAGTGCTGTACACTTTTGAGAAAATATATCTATATGTCGCTCCACAACACAGTCAGATAAAAACATTGTGGTTCAGAGGAACAGGGAGGCTTTTGGTGGTAGAATTTAGCTAACATTCAAAATTGATAAATTATTAACACACTAATTTTGAGACATTAATACATAAAACCACAAGTTTGTCTCTTAACTCCTCTGGCCTCTAAACTGCATTTTTGTATTAAATTTGATTTTCCATAATGAGATGGATTACCTTCATGGCACAAACAAAGCAGCCTGAGCAAAAAGATATGCAATTGTGTCAAAACATGCTTAACTCTGGCAAATTTAATTTTAACTTGAAACTTAAACCAAGACTTAACCATTACACAGCGTGCTTATTGTGAGACTGGCCAAATGTCCTCACAATTCCCAAAATCCTCACAACAGTGATTTAAATAAATTTGTCTACAAAACCTTAGAAGATGTGTACACACACACACACACAGGCCTACATGAGCTCACAATACAGATGCCACAATTCATGATTTGGGGAAGTGAGCAGAACATTTGGAGGGCTAGGTTCTCCAAAGACCTGTCATCTGCAGATCATGAGGCCTGCTAGGCTGCAGTAGTAAAACTGGAGACTGAACAGAGGCTTCCACGGTCATTCATAAATACACACAGATGAAAGACAGGAGATCATGCAGATTGTGAGTGTTTGTGTGCCTTTATCTAAGCATAGTTTATATAGTAACTTCACAAAAGTGACATATTTTTGGATACATGAGGTAACACCGTGTGTACATGTGTACAGACGTGTGTGTGTGTGTGTGGCGTGTGTCAGTGCATATATGTTCATTGAAATGCTGTACGGTTATGTGTCAAAGATCAAAGCAAACTGTTGCAGCGTGTGTCTGCTGATTTTGAGGTGGTCGTGAACTGCAGCTACTAACCCCATCCTTCTGACATCCCTCTTACATCCACATGAATCATCGACACAGACACACAAACTCAGACTGAAGACACATTTAGTGTTCAGCAAGAACACACACGTGAGCTTAAAAGCTAGTTTACTGTTTAAGTTATCTTAGGAATAGGAATAGGAGGAATGACGCTGGCTACTGGCATATGTGAAATCATTCTCTACACTCTAACTAGAGCACAGACACAAAGACTAATCCATAGCAAGTAGATAAAGGGTGGAGCAAATGGCAGAGGAAGATTAGAAATGAAAGAAAAAAGATTGAGAATGTGGTTAGGATAATTGAGATATAGACAAAATGAAATATGACAAATGATGAAGGATGGAATTTAGAACTCTGCTAAAATCTCTCACTTAAAACTACAGGACAACACTGAAACAGATGCTAAAACAGAGATCAATATATGACCCCATCATTCATCTGACCCTCACTGTACTCACCTCTTCCCTTTCTCCTCTACTCGGCGTCTTTACTCTCTTCCTCTACATCTGCTGCTGAGTGCAGTAGGCCTTGTTGTGCTTGGTTGGACCTTCCGCCCAGACTCTCCAGAGAAGGGAGGCGTGGAGCCATATCTCTCCTGCGGCAGTCGGATTCCGGTTGGGTATGGCAGACAGCTGTTGGCCCCTGTCCTGGGCCGGCTGCTGGATCGCTAGCAGCTCTTCTGGACATGTTTAGTAAGCAGCTGTAATGTATTGTGCTGCTTTTCATTTTTGATTTATGCTTATTTATGGAAGGCCTCCCTGTAATGTGTGTGCTAACAGGCCTGCATGTGTGTGAGCGAGCAATAACGAATAAAAATGTGTTTGGAGTAGAGAAAGCTATTTTGTGTGTGTGTGTGTGTGTGTGTGTGTGTGTGTGTGTGTGTGTGTGTGTGTGTGTGTGTGTGTGTGTGTGCGCTCATGTGTCTGTGCACCTTTACTTTTGAGGGACCCTCAGTGCTGGGGGGGTTTGGGGTTACTTGGCTGCAGAAGCGAAGCATTTGAAATCCAAAAATTAGCTCACTGTGAAAGAGCGTTGCATTTCTCCTTTTCTCTCCGTGTCTCTCTTCTTTAAAGAACACCGAGTGAATGCATGAATAGCTGAAAGCATCACATCACATTCCTGCTTTTCCCCTCATGTTTTCTCCACTCTTGTTTTTGGCTTTGTTGTTGTTTAAAGCTAGGCCTCTTTTCATAGACACATGATAAATGATTGAGAACACTTGACACTGAGCCTTCTTTTTCCTAACTGTGGTGGTGTTCTCAACTATTTATCATGTGTTCATGAAAGAGGCCTCATTTAAACAGCAACAAAAGCGCGGTGAAATGAGCAAGGTGATGTGATACTCGCTCACTCGATATTCTGAAAATACCAGAAGAAATCTGGCGACTGCAGTGGTGGTCACGGTTTCAAATGTTGACTGCGCCAATGACAGGCCCCGGCGCAGTCCTCAAAATCGAGGTGCGCAGTTGTCACACACCTGCCTGCCTGAAATAGCTTTCTCAGGCACCGGTGGATTGACCAGGCTCGCGCCTGTTAACGCGACCGGGCCTCCGTAAATGAGCATGAATCGATGGCTATTTTCAGCCCATTACGGCTGAGACCATTGGCTGTCGGGAAGAGCGATCGGCGGCGGAATCGAGCAGACCAACAACTCTGCCATGCCAACCCGACGTGCCGGCAGGGCGAGCCTCGGCTCCGGCTCGAGGTGAGGCGGTGAGGTCAACCAGCACAACAACCTACTGCCAGCGGCAGGCTGTGGAGGAGAGGCAAAAGAATGCTGATGAGAAGAGGTGACACCGTGAGGGTCGAAGCGAGCTAGATGGTTTCCCCTTGATCTCTGTTTTAACGTGTTTCGTGTTGATCCCCAGACTATCAGACACAACGGAGTTCAATTCAAATCGCTTTCGTCGTTTATTCATGTTCGTTCGTCTGTCGCTAATCTGTTTCACGTTCTGCTATTTTCGTTTCTCGTCTTCCTGCTGCCGTTTGTCCGCCGCCCCATCTTGCCCCAGCGCTCGGATTGATCTTTGATGCGTGTGGAGTTAATGATGATTTCACGCTTGACCGGCCATTCTCTGTTCTGTTCTAAGACCAACCAGGCCGATGAGCTGGCGCAGCTCGCGTTAATGTGTGCGCCTGATGTTGATCTGGTGTCGTGTCGACGATTCGTATTGGATAGAGGATGTCGAGATGAGATATGCTGGGATGCGTTTCGCCTCAAATCGACGGAACTGCCCGGCTGCAACGTTGCTGATGTTTGGAGCACATGCCATCACGGCATTTCGGTAGTTTATGTGCGCTGACTGCATACACCTGCGTCTGTGCAATATTACGCGGTGTTACTGTGATCAAAAATATGCTTTGTCAGAGACCTCTTATTAACGAACAAAACTTGCCTGCTCACCAATGCTGCATGATCTCACAATCTTCATCGCCTGTGTTGAATGACCGTCGAAGCTTCTGATCGTCTCCGGACTACGCTGTTCATGATCTGCGAATGAAACAGTCTTTGGAGAACCTAACCCATCAAATCATTCTGTCCTCCCCAAATCATGAATGACGAGCATCTATGACCAATGTCGCTCGCGGAAACCGCAATGTTACATCTAATTTAATGAACAATTGATTTGAAATCGCGAAGAGCGACCCTGAATGACGGACATTTTGTGATCTGGCTCTGCTGACTGTGTAGTTGAAATCGGTTAATTTCGAGTTAAAGATAAGTTGCAAAGTTGAAGTTAAGCATGTTTTTGTGATGACAGTGTGACATCTTTGCTCGGGTTAACTGAACGTGCCGTAATCAATCCATCTCGCCGGAAAATCCGGTGTCTGAAAGACCAAACTCTGGACGTGTCTCGGGTGTGTGTTGTCGATTTTGAGTGGCTGTAATACCGCCGCCTCACGCCCTGAACCCATCACAATGTTTTTATCTGACTGTGTCGGCGATGAATGTATTTTTCCCAAGCTAACAGTACCAAAGAGGACGGTGGTCTCTTTTGTTCATTGAACTGCTCTGGCAACAGTTCTAAAAAGCTGCTGCGTGACGGTGGCTGTAACCCCGCAGTCTGTTACACCAAAGAAGGAAAGGAGGAAACAGATGGATGAGAGGAGAGGAGAGGAGGGAGAAGAGGAGAGGAGAGAGGAGAGAGGAGAGAGGAGGAGGTTCGTTGGACCAGAGCAACAGTGAGGTCGTCATGTGATAGCGTGGTAACACCGGTTCAGCATCCGTTGAGGAGGGAACGAAGGAAGGAGAAAGGGCTTTCCTCGACGACCTGTCTCCTCGTCACTGGGAGGATCACCATGGCTGATTAGACCTTTCATTGTTCGGTGCCAGTTCGCTCAATCGCCGTAATCGCCTGCGTTGAGACGAATGACCGCTCAGGCCGTGATGGTGGGCGGAAGGAACCTGGTGGTGCAGTATTCAGTGGCGACATGTGTGTTACGTGTGGATGATTATGGCTTGAACAGTGAAGGCAACGCGAGACAACGAGAACAGGCGTGTTCGCTTCCCGTCGTGCTCTCCGTATGGCTGCTGGCTGGTGTTGATGGGGTCCGGCTACTCTTCACTCGACCTCGAAATCGACCGGACCCGGGCGCACCAGGCGAGGGCGACGCTGCTCTTCGTTTACGCTTCCGTTTTCGTGAGGAACCGAAGACGGAGACGAGGACGGACTATTTGATGGTCGATCTATATCGGAGAAAGATCGCGATGTCACTGCCGAGAATCGATGGAGGATGATTTATTCAGCGACTGCGGAAATGGTTTCTGACGACCTGATTGAGCATGACGGACGAGCTGCGGATCGACGCGACGGTCGCCGAGCGGCTCTGCGGCTATGAGATGTGACGGTGGTACGGCCCATGAGCCGAGCTCGAGGCCGCTGCTGCTGTGTGTTGCGGGCCTCCGGAGGCATCGCCTGGTGGTATCGAGGAGAGGAAAGACACAGAAAAAAAGGTAATGAATGAGGAAGTGAAATTACCCAGTGGCGAGGTAAGGGTGAGAACATCGTAATGAGGGAGGTAGCAAGCAAGCAACAGTGAGAACGAGGATGCAGGCGTCGGAAGTTGGAAGGAAGGGTTTGGTGATGGATCAGGCTATCAGGAGGATGAGATCGACAGTCGTTGTCGACGACGTTCTGGTGACTGCAGTTTGTTCGCTCGCTGTGCTGCTGCGTGGGGAGGGCGGGTCTGTGGACGCTGGCCCGTCACGGTGACGGGCGTTCCGTGAGCGACCGGAAGAGATTGAACTGGCGCGGCACGGGCGGGGAACTGCAGGCACGGACGGCGTTTCCGCGCGCCGTGGTGGGATGCTGATCAGGCATTGAGGAGATGAGAGCTTTCAGAGACGAATGGTGCTAAAGCGCGGGTTGATGGCTGGCGACGGCGACAGCGCGGTCTTTGTTTGCTGATGGTTTTCTTTCTCCTCTGTTTTTGAATCTGTGGCAATGTGATGTCGTTGAAGTTGAGGAAAAGGAGGTGTTGACCCTGCCTACGAGCACTGCTCGGCTCGATCAGTGTTGCTATGTTAACTCTACCAGGTGTTACTGGCTCCCTGTCTGGATCTATTTCTGAGAATAAGCTCACTGGACTGGGCATCTTCGTGAAATGAACAGTGGTCGGGTCGAGGATTTATTCGACCATAATGATGATTCACGTTGTGGCCTGTGCTGTGTGAGGCCGTTCATTTCGGTGTTAATAAAGCAGGTGGGCCTTGACCTGAGTCTCCGCCGTGTTCGTTTCAGACTCCATTTTGTGACCTTTCTGCATCTGTTTTTTGTGAAGTCATTGCTGCGGTTGGGCAGATCGGTCTTTTGTCCTTGTCAAATTTAGTTGGATATCTGCGTCGCAGTGTTGTTCGATTTAATGATTGAGTTGATTTTGAATACGATGTGATGCCTCAAGGATGAGCGAGAGACCTCGAAGGGAGCTCCTGCAGCGATATGCGGCGCTGGGCGTTGCTGGACTGAACGAACCGTTTCGGTCCCGGGCATGAGCTACGGTGTGGTACTCGGCTACGGGGCGGTGTCACCGCGGTGCTCGAAGGAAACCAGGCTGTCGTGGGCGGAACACAACGAACTGCGGCTCCAGCTGGGAGGAGAGAAAAATGAGAAGGGCGCGTGAACTCATGTTAATCATTCAGTGACGATCGCTGAGCGGCCGCGGCCTCCAGATCGTTTTCGATGATGAGAAGGGCGCAACAACGTTGAATGACGGTGCAGTGGAAGGATGTGTTGCGGCGACGAATGTTGCTGGAAGGCAAACATGCCAATAGCTGCTCGCGCGGTTAAAATGAACGGTCGCCCGTGGTAATACGCTGTCCGCGACTCTTATGATGTGGGCTTTGTTTAATATGGAACCGTTACTGTAGCTCTGGCGTCATGCATTGCCATTGGCACGAATGAGACGTCTGGCACAAAACAAATTTGGTTTTAATGCCATTAAAACAGTAATTCCATATCTGATGCCTTTACAACGTTGATTAATCTTTAACCAAATCATTTTGAGATCTTTGAAGGGACGATTCATTCGGTGCTGTATCACATTCTGTTCACGCCAACTGTTGAAAAGAAGAATTTACAAGCCAACCAATCAGTAACAGCCAGCCAGTAGCCGGTGTTTTATATGATTTCATCTGTCGACACGACACCTTTGTCTTTACGATGAGGCTCCACTGTTGAATGATTATTTGAAAAACCCTCTCTAGTAAGGTCAACAAAGACATGTGTCTTTTTTTTTCCAAATTATATTTTCTCCCGATCTTGAGATTCATGATTTCTTTTTCTTTTTTGGTGTAATAATTTTAGATGAAACAGTGACATGTCTCAACATGAGACACAGCTGGATTATATAAACAGAAATCATCTGTCTGATCGATTTACAAACATTGCTCCGGTCCAAACAAAAACAACTTCTGAAATGTCAAGAAAATCGAACTCCTCAGTCTCTGTAGTAAAATGCTGCGGTTTAGACAAACTCCATTAATCCACTTTGAGCCAGACTACAATGTACAGAAACTTTGAACAGGTGGCGTTGCCTTAAATGAGCTTAATGTGTTTGTTGCAGTGAAACACCATGGTTAGCTGCATTTAGTTAACTTCAGCATCATATTAAGAACAATCTCACCTCGTGGCTGACCTGTTACAAGAACCGCGGATTACAACACATGTATCTCATCGACCTGTAGTCTGAACTCTACAGGTGCTCTGCCTTTACTTTTTCCTCTTTATAACATTTATTCCACACTTCAGTCAGCTGTGATGAGACAGTTTGCTGCTGTCGAAAATACCACTATGGCAGAGGCGAACATGTTAAAGTATGTGAGAGAGAACAAGAGAAACACAAGGACAGACGGGGGTTATAGGATGTAGTGCTAATGGTTAAACCTGATTTGACAGTAATCGATTCTAAAAGCCCCTGAAAAGCTTTTTGTATTTCTGTACAACATTAAATATTTATGGCTAAATTCACAGCAATGAAAAGAAATGTGTCTGTGTCTGTGTAGTTTGATCAAAGAGTCAGACATTATAGGGAACAGGCTTATTTGCTGTCTGACTGAGTTTGATTACAAGATCAGCCTCCTTCATATGAAGCTGAATCACCAGCAGCTGCTTAGCTTAGCTTAGCTTAGCTTAACTTAGCACAAAGACAAATACAGAAAACTTGTTCTGTGGAGTAACTGAACCTTTGACTCTGTATTCATTATTCATAGTAAAAAAAACTCAGAATATGTTTTTAATGTTCCTTTATTTCTTTTCCCTGGTCAGATCCTGCCCCTATACAACAAGCTGAACCCTGAGGCCTCAGCCTCTCCCTGCTGCGTTCCTCAGGACCTGGAGCCCCTCACCATCATGTACTTCATAGGCCGCACACCACGTGTTGAGCAACTCTCCAACATGGTCGTCAAATCCTGCAAGTGCCGCTGAGGGAAGTGAGTTCAGAGGAAGAGGTGAGGGGCGGAGGGAGTGGGAGGGCTGAGAAGAGGAGAGTGATTACGAGACTAAAACTACAAACTGCTTCGCTCAGGGGGAAAATAAAGTCGAGAGGACAGATGGATCCTTTGTTCATTAATCTTAGCTGTTTGATCACCTTTAGCAGACTTTTGAGATGTTATTTTTTTACGCTACCTGGCTCAAATATCAGGATTTTGCTCCCATTCTTTACAGGCATGAAAACCTTTCAGATCATTTTTCTTCATTCTTGGAACTTTCCGTCTGATGTAGGACTCTGTAAATATGACAACATAGCTGTATTAAACCTGTACTTGGAAACTAAAAAGGACGTGTTGTGTGATTTGGCCACATTTGGGCTGCCTGCTGCACAAAAAGGATTCCTTTTATCAGGATTTTGATTCCACCTCGGTCGTGTTCCTGCGGCCGTGGGCAGCTAGACATGCGCTTGTTTGCTCTAGGTTTGAAGGTGTTGATAGGAAGGAGGCGGCGTGGAGAGGTTTACAGATGGAGATCTTTAGGGCGAGGGAGGCAGGGAGCAGATAGAAAAGAGAGAGAGGAGCTGTGTCCAGGCAGAGGCCCTGCCAGCTCTCTGCGGTCCCGGGCTAGATTTCAGCCCGGCGTAAACAGGATGTGAAAGATTTCCAGACACCGACCCGACCACTGACGGGACGCTAGATTTAAATGCTCCCCTCATCTCCTCTGTCTCTCTCTCTCTGCGTTGCTCGAGGTTCTGGGATTTGTGGTGGGAGGAGAGAGGGAGAAAAGAGAGGCTTTGAAAATGAGACGTGGGATGATAGGGCTGTATTTGGGACGGCTACAAGTTTGGAAGGTGGTATTTTGCAGCCTTAGCATATTTGTAACTATTTGGGTCTGGCTCAAAAATTCCGTAATCACACTCTAGTGCTCATTTTCTGAATGTGCATTCATTATCTTATTGTAAAAACCTGTTGACTCATTGCTATTCCAATGCTATGATTATATTCTGTCATACCTATGTTTACCATCAGCCTCACTGATTCACTCACGCACACACGCGTACACACTCACACACACACTGAGTCTGTCTCTCTTCACCCAAGTATCCACATTGACCACTTTTGATAGAATGTCTAAATGCAAAATAAAAAAAAAAATTCCCAGGGCTCATTTTAAATATAGGCTCTCTGGTATGCCAGTGGTTAGTGTGTGTGTGTGTGTGTGTATGTGTGTATGCGTGTGCAAAAACGAGGAGACAGGCAGAGCTACTGGGTGTGTTGTGTGTGTACGTGCACAGTATATATGTGTGTGTGTGGCCGGTGAGGTCATGCGTGATGCTCAGAAAATATTGCCTGGATTTATTGTGATTGTGTGTGTAACCCTACTGAGAGTGTGATATTTTATATTTTGAAATTGTGTGTGTTGTTGTTTTTGAAAACCTGGTTGACATTAAAGTTTTAGTCTAACAGAGCAGTCAGTCTGGTAATGCAAACATCCTGACGCATCCGGTCAAAGATTGTATCAATAGAACCAGTGATAATATCTACTGAAGTTAGCATGCTAACCAGCTAGCCCTGGCCTGGCCCATCTCGTAATACCAGTTTGTACCTCAAGAGGCGATAGTGAGTCACTGTAATGCCCGGTCTGCCTTTAAACCTGTGTTGCAGCCCTCCTCTCTCTGCGACATTCCTTCACTCTTTCCTCAAGCTTAGGAATTTTTGTCATATACACCGCTAGACATCCTCTCCACGCATTCGTCTTAACGTCGCCGCCACTCTCTCGTCTGCAAAACTCCACATGGTCTGGCGGCAGCAGAAATACAGACTGCTCCTTCTCTTTCTCCTCCAGTAATCCTTAAATTGGTACCAGTGAGCCCAGTCCCAGAACACATAGAGAGACCAAAGAGTTGGCCCAGCTTTCTGATAATATGCTGCCCCCCATTGGTTTGGAGTAAAAATTCGACAGTTGGTCTGTTTTTACACATTGCCCCTTTAAGTAACCACCAGTCTACATCATTATGATTTCAGATTAATTATGTTTTCAGGTCATTGTTCAGTCAATTACTTTGTGCGAACAGAAAACACTACAACTGAAATTTCAAGTACGGCTACTTGTCACTTCACTTGTGCTCTCTTCCGAAGTAATTTTTCCATTTGTTGTAGTCTCCGCTGTCTAACAGTTTTGTATCTTCTCTCAAACCGTGAGGTTTAACCTCTGAACATCTAGGGCTTATGGGAAGTGGTGTTCGTTAAAGACACACACATGAAGGGAGAGAGGCTCTGTAGTTTAGTGTAGTTACAAATTAAGTTCTTAAATCTGGAAGAACCTGGAAATCTAGGGCTCACTTCATAAAGACGACGCCCTCCCATTCTTAATTCTGCCTACAGTGATTGGCTCAGTTGTTTTTCCAGCAGGGGAACCATCAATCAGCGTGCACAACACCTGTTTGAATCACTGAAACAAATCACAGATTTCGGCAGCGATTCAGAGACTTGTGGCGCTCAGAGCAGCGAAAATGACACTTTAAAAAATTCTGCATCTTTTATACAGACAATTTCTTTGCTGGAGTTCCAATGAGAAGTGTTCACAGTTGGTTATTTCAGGGATAAACATTGTTTTTGCAAAGACACATTGTTGTTGAATTTTTCAGTGGCGTAAACACAACAAACAAAATTCCATTCACCCATCATGCCTCTGAAAATCTGGGCGTATAAAAACCCAAACTATTTGGCTAGACTGACCGCTGGGGGTAACAAACACAATGTGGGGTTTCTATAATCTGGATGAACGAAGCCTTTAAACTGTCGGTTACCATAGCAACAGGACTTCTGCAGCCATCGCTGGCAGTAAACTCTCACTAAACTGCATCTGTTTTTGCCTGTGGTGTGTGTCATGGTTGTGGTTTAAGCGCGATAATACACTCGAGTTCAGTATAAAACTTACAAGTCATAACGTAGTAGCAGCGGTGAAAAGTTAGTGTACAGTTACTCCAATTTTAAATAAATTAAAGTTTGAAGGTTTGAAGGTTCAAGGAGTATTTCTATTTTATATTCCTTTATTTACTTCGACAACAGAATCAAATATTCTATTGTTTTACCTTTACTACATTTATATGTATATGTTACAGCTGTATATGTTACAAATTAAGATTTTAAATACAAAACACACTGAATAATTACTTTAATATATGATGCTTTAATTAAACTCTCAAACTTTATGTAAATCATAGTATTAATATAAACTGATATAAGTGAAAATTAAATGATGATAATATGATGATAATTATGGTTTTAAACACACAAACAACATAGACAATATCAACGATAAACAATAGCAACAAGAACTTAACATTTGACTCAGATCCAGGATATATGATGTGTATTAATAATAACACTTGCATACCTGCACACATATGTTGTAGTACAGTGAAAGTATAAAAGGGACTAATAGTGACAAATTAAAGGAAAAACCAACATAAAGTGTCGTACTGAAGTGTTGGACCACCATGAGCTGCCAGAACAGCTTCAATGCACTTTGGCATTAATTCTCCAAGTCTCTGAGCTCTGCTGGAGAGATAAACACCATTCTTGTCTAAGACAATCATCCAACATCTCCCATAGGTGCTCAGCTGGGTTGAGATCTGGAGACTGCATTCAGACTCTTAGTGTAGGCCACTTGTTTAGAATATTTCTTTCCAAATTTGTGTAGACCAGTGCCTGTGGTTTCTGCACCACCAAACTTTCAAATGTATTAATCTTTGTGCTGAGGGGGTTTATGTGAAGCAGACTTCCTATAATATCCCTCTCTACGCTATACGACCCTGTTTACTGTATGTTAGATATTTCAGTAGTATTAATATGAATATCATCTTAGGTGGCATATTATCAATCCATCTGAGTAATATATTTTTCTTGGCAGCAAATGTAAGAACACTGAACAACCAACTTAAATCACTGTGTCGGTTTGTAACGTTTTTTTTCTCCACCCCCACCTCGTCTGTTATGTAATGAATCCAGGATACACACATCTGTACCTACCTGTAGTTATTTCAGAGACTATTTAATATCTTCTTTGGCCAGTTATTAACTTTGTTTTCTCTTCATCTCAACCACAAGAAGCTGTTTTTGCAGTTGTGATTTTCTTAAAGGGTCTATTCACTAATATTATATATATTTATTTTAAAATGACATAAAAAGGCCCCAGTCAAAACAGGTGACGTGGTGAGATTTTTGTGCACCACAAATAAAACTCAGTTCACTTCTATTTCACACAGAGGTAGTAATATATGGATATTTAGAAAAACGTAAATAAAACCAAAACTATCCGCATGTTACAGTAGAAGGATTTTTTTTTCTTTTGGTGAACTGAGACTTTAATGTCCTGACACTGAATTGTTGGGGGTTCGTCTGTCTTCACTGAGGAGAGTCAGGTTTTCATCTGAGCTGCTTCTGCTGTTAAAATAGCTTAAAGAGATACAAACTGTTCTCCAGCCATAGCTGTAAAAATTGTTTTTTCTAAGCCACAGTGAGAATGCAGCCTCTCTCTGTGTGTGTGTGTGTGTGTGTGTTTGTCTGGGTGCTAGTGCTTGAGCTGTGGTGAGGCTCCCTCCCCCTGAGTAAACTAGCCCCAGCATCTGTTAGTCTTTTCCACTTAACTACCCCTTGCTATATCCAACCTGTACTTATCCCACGGTAGAGCGCCTTGCTCTGTCTCACACTGGGTCCCACTGTCCTTGGGAGGGGAGTCTGCTCTGCGTATCGACCCCCGCTCACACACACCCCTCTCTTCATAAACCACGTCTGTGCCTTTGACCTTGACAGAGGGCGTGTATGCACAGACCCTCACTGAGAGAACACCCACACCCATACATACACAGATCCGGCCTGTGTAGACTTCATATAGCGAAATATGTCATGATTCATGGCTCAGGTTCTCGACACACTCCCTCACACTTCCCTCACTGACCAAAACTGTAAGAGAGCCTTTGATAAAGGTTGTAAAAGCAATTCTCTCTTTCTCACATGCACCTTATGGTCAGGGTCAACTATAGCCCATATTACAGGTTTTAAAAATATCTATTTGTCACAACTAGATTGAAATCGCCCAGTTATTTCAGTTAAACTAAAACACTGCTGTCGGGGCAACAGGACACTATAAACACAAAATAAAACGTTATACAAGCAGCAGAGCTGCACAGTAACGAGACACAGGAGTAAACAGAAGATACCGATCTGTGGCCTCAGCATTATTGAAGCCATATTCTTCTAGCAGTCAAACTTGGAGACCAGAGTAGCACTTAGGGCCCTGCTGGGACAAAACAGCCGGGAGGCCAAACCCACAGAGGCCTGGCTGTTCTCTTTTTAAACAGATGAGGGCGACATTTCTGTGATTTCTTTCCTGTAATTCATGTCAGGCTCATTTGCTTGGATTCGAGGTAAAAAGAGACATTCACTGGTGTTTATTGACAGTTCAGTGCGTCTGTGTGGAGTCGTAGTTACTACAGAGGCGAGTGTGAAAGTCACATCAAGAACAGAGCTTACCCAGTGGACACTATTACTTAACCAGGCATTATATTACAATTCAGTCCAACAGTTCTGGCTATGAACTCACTGAGGTGCTTTGATGTTCAGATTTTGTTGACGTTGTCAGAAACGTGTGAATATGTTACATGTTTGAACTGGACTACACTATAGTGAGAGGTGTTTCTCTTCTTGCTCTTCCCATTAACAAACATGAGGGGAGCAGAATATTAGAAACACTTCAACACATCTGAATATAATCTAGTCCAGTACAACACCATCACTAACTATGACCTTAACGCTGAAACACAATAGTTAAATTAAAACTTCCAGGACAGTTTTTAGCACCATTAAAAGTTATGAAAAGCAGATCAGTTGTATTGGATTGCATTAGATTGTACAAATATCTCTAATAAAGTGGCCACTGAGTGTATATCCTGCTGCACGTCACTAAACCTCTCTAAACCTTTGTACAGTTTGTGAAGCTCAAACTAACTCACATTTAGCTTTACAATAAAAAAGCTACTGAACTTTTTCAAGTTTCAAATTTTAAAGATTTAAAGTAAATTTTATTGACATTTATATCTATTGATCCTTGTAAAACATCACTAACTGAAATGTATATGCTAATTCTAAATGTTAAATCAAAGTATTAAGTCAAATTAAAATATTTAAAGTCATATCCTAAATGCAAATTGTTACATCCTACATTCTTAAAAGAAGAAGCAATACTATATATTATTAGTTATTTCAGCACTTCTAGTTAAATACTGTGTTACTTTGAATGATAAAAAGCAGATTTGTTCAATGCGTTCTCTCAGTGATGTGCCACAACTTGGCCATTGATCTGAGTTACACTGAACAAACAGCGTCCCCTGTCTGACACTTCAGTTCAGAGCTTAGCATATTTAGTCTGAAGTCTTGAGTCATCAGTGAGACACAATTCAAATATCCTGACTCTTCTTTTTTATTGCATATAAAGAAGAGCGGAAAGAAACAGTGAAAGAGGACAAACATCCTTCATAGGTCAGCTGTCAGACTCCACATAATAACAATATAGCTGATTGGTCATGGTCAGCAGCACCAGTACAGTGCCATGTGAATATCTTTCTTCTTCCAGCCCTCTGTCAACAAATTACAAAATATGTGGGAGCCTGAATTCGCGTGTGGATTCAGTCAGTTACTTATTTTGGCACTGGTCGAGGGCATGATGCCACGATAGCCTCGTGTAGTAGCTCCTGGTTCTGAGTAAGCAGGAACTGACTGTTTATCCCACATCCACCCAGAGCGGAGTTCATTCAGGACTTTCAGAGTTCAGGGTTCAGGTCACTTCACATCTACTGCTCTCCAGAGGACGGAGGTTTGGGAACAGCAGACTGTGTCCCAATTTTATATTGCACGCAAACTGTATACAGTCTGTACTGTAAACTAAGCTTTACTCTTATCAGGGTTAGTACACAAGAAATTAACATATTTTATCATTATATACTGAGGAAATGATAAATGCATCTTTAAAATGTAAATGCATGAGAGAAAGCAAAATGTCTCCTCAGAGATTTTATACTAGGGTCTTTCTGTGACTGTCTGACCACCTGTGTGTAGTGTTTACTGTTTTGACTGTACTGAATTATGTCACGCTCAGAAACAGCCTAGAAACAGTAAGTAGTATGAAACAGGTTCAGCTTTATCTCACTCAACATATCACTTTACAGGCACTACAGGCTTTGCAGCACTTAAAGGTGCCATGTGGAGTTTTCTTGCAGGCAAAGTTTTTGTTTACGTTCACTAAAAGGCATCGTGTGTGTCCCTGAAGTCTAACAAACCTTCCTCATAAAACACCTGCGTCGTTCACGCCCATGTTTACTACCTTGCAGTCTTTTTCTTCGCTGCCTTCGCTGGGCAATAAAATGTTTATGATAATTATCACAATATAATGTTGTATTGCAATGTATAATTATATCACAATATAAAATTATGATATAATTTTCCTTGATAATAATATAACAAAAGATCAATAACTGTTCAAGGTGATTAATTACCATGTTTAGCTAGTATGCACAGAAATCAATCATGAACTAATAATCGCGTCACAGGAACAGGTTTTAGGTGAGTTCGATTTTATAATTTTGGCTGTTGTCCTACCTCTGATTTGAGAATTGTTCCACTGTTTGTCAAAGTGTTTGTCATCTTCAGAATTAACATCTGGTTTCCTCAGCTTTCACAGAGAAGCAAAAATAAGCTTTTAAATTTGAAGGAAATAATGATTTAACATCTGTTGTTGACTGATATGACATTTTTTAATGTTATAACATTTTGGCCGTATCGCTCAGCCCTCGTTTCTTGCCATATGTGACGAGCTGTGACCTGTTGATCAGGGGAATAGTGTGAAGTCATTTACTGGATGTGTTTTTTCATCCAAGCGCACGTGAATAAACAAGACGAGGACTCACTCATAAAGAACTCCACATGGACCCTTTAAAAAAACTGTCACAACAATATAAAAAAAATCACAAAGGCATCTGCAGCACAGGCAAGCCCTGTTAATGTCAAATAACAGTGTTAGGTAAGAGAGGTCTGATAATCATCACTTTAATGTGTCATTAGGACATATAAGACATATGAGGCAACTAACAGAGTTCAGCTGAGGACAGATAGCATTTGAAAGGCATTTACACAAGTTGAATAACCTGTGTGGTTATCTGTGTGGCAAAGGGGAACAAAAACAACTGTATCAGCAGAAGGAAAAGTGGTCACACTTGATCATACAGTAGGTAAACACCACAAACTTAAAAAAAAAAAACCTCCTTAATAGCTCCCTGACCACTGGTATCCAAGGCCGGCACACAAAGATGCATTTTCATGGTGTAAGAAGCACAAACATTTTAACATGAAGCTGTGGACAGTAACTTGGTCTGAGTGATGTCTTTTTAACCCTTTTTAAACCTTAAAAATATTCAAGAGCAGTTTCACCAACCAGCAGATTCAAGAACCCTTAAGGGAAGTAGTTAGCCACTAGTTTTATCACCAGAGAGAGATAACAACCGGAGAGTTTCAGTGTCAGAGAGTTCAGTTGAACAACATTACACAGAGGACTGACACTGGTCTGAGGGTGGATGATGGCCTTGCTCTGCTTTGATGCTGATGTACTGTTGTTGTGGTTCAGTTTCCCCCATGGATTTTTTTTAGCCGAGGTGGTCTCACTTGTCAAGTATACAGCATTTGCTGCGTGAAATCTTTTTCTTTTTCCCTTTTATTGTTATATTTTGTTAAAGTGTTTTTTTCTGAAGTGAGGCGAAGTGGCCTTGTTTCAGGTGAGGTGGCCCACCTCAGCTGTAAAACCTTGTGGGAAACCCTGCACAGACGTTAAAGCTATTAGTCAGTCGCCAAAAGTCAGCCTCGTAAAGGCAGATTAAATCTGAGATTTAGTGATGAACACGTCTGCCAAGAATTGACTGAGCTCAGCGGCTGAAAGCCAGATCAACAAAGTAGATAATTATATGTAATGATGTTGAGATATTGATGTGACTCAATGCCTCCTAAAGCCTATAAAACTCCTTGTGGTTGATTTTTAAAGTGATGTATAATTCCTTCATTTGAAAGGTTTCTCTCTCTCTTTTTATTCACTTAGGAGCCAATTTCTTTTTTTTTTTAAAAACAGTATTTCCAGACTAGCTGAACATTTGTTGAGTCACGAGCCCCTGGTTCATGTTGACATGAAAAAAAAAGCAGTTATAAATCATGTATTGTGTAGTCTATTTAAAGGGATTCCTGTCCCAGAACAAATGTCTATTGAGCTCTGCCAGATCACAAAGTAACAAAGCTAAATTTGTGGGCTGACTTTGCGAGGCTGACCGTAAATAGCGCTGATTAATAGCTGGGTTGTAAAGTGAGATTTGGATATGGTATGCATTTTGAGTGTGGGTAGGAGTCTCAGCTTTGCTGTAAAACCACAGCTTTGTTTTGGACCATTAATGTTTCATCTCGTCCTGACTTTGGCATTGTGTTGTGAGTGTGGCGGTCATCAGGGTGCAGGATGCTGAGTCTGTCTGCTGCTCTGATGGGGGCAGGTCTGAGAGAGAGGAGTCTGGAGGTGGTGTAGGGGGATTGGACGGTGGCTGCATGTCACTGGGCCTCCTCACCTGTGGGGGGCTCCACCTGTGTGACAGCTGCCTCCTAATGCTCCTCCTTTTGGGTTTTCGCGGCCGTCTCCTCTTTT
>BRZM01002594.1:55302-73478 GCA_033238685.1 Lates japonicus | reverse complement strand
CAACATACAGCACATAGTCAGCGATGAAACAGGATAACACCAGGGCCCAGATCAACAGGAAACACAGGTTAAACACATTCACCAACAACCGTATTCACGGTCACAGACACTGCCAGAATATCGTAACGGCAGAGGCCGGGAGGAAGAAGCAGAAAACACAATAGGCGCCGATGATAGCAAAACGCTTGAACATACCAGCGGTTATTGTTCACAGGATACAGACCGATCGGCGGTCGACAAACGCGGATGCGTAGCATTGGCAGTACGGCGGCCTTATACGATGAGGCGCAGCCTATCAACAGGTTCACAGTCGTCAAAACGCCAGCCACGGTTACACCGGCCGTCGAAACACGATCAAACCCGCTTTTGACATCAGCCCCGTTGCTTCCAGAGAAGCCGGGTGATGATACGCCCGCACATGCTTTGCCCAGAAAGACCGCGTCAGCGAGAGTTAGCCAGAGAACATCAACACACACACGCGATGCGATGACAACGAGCGACGATGCGGCAGTCATATTCCAGCCGACAATTTCAGCGGCCACGAACACTCCAACACACAGCACGCATTACGCCAGACCGCCGAGATCGATAATGGGAACACATAGTGGTGCTGCACAGCAATTATTATACCAGTCGGCCTGGACAGGAAGGTTACAAAATGATGACCTCAGAAGAACAAAACTTCGCGCAGTCACAAAGGTTCGCGAAACGCCACCACGATCTACCAGCAGAGCTTCGATTCGGAGTCAGTCAGCACCAGACATCAAAATAGAACGATCATCATTTGCCTTCACCGCTGCCAGAGTCTTGAATAGCATACCAGTCAACATCGCTGGCGCGACAGATATCAGACCGTATCACTATTCGGAACGGTGCCAGACAAATTAGCGCACATTACTGTCAACATTAACACACATAGAGAACAGCCCGAAATAACCGACGTCACTGTTCACGGATGAGGGTTTGAATAATACAATCAGACATCGAAGAGACCATAAAGTTTCAATACGTTGATATCATTGTTTGAAAGAATGGTACCGCTGACGAAGGAACGCAATATTTCACACGACAGACGAGGCTGCCCCGCTTGGTCAGTATACAGCTGGCCGATATTACATACGGCGATACAACGCACGCTGACAGGGCATGAGCCTGGTTAAAATAGGTACCCGGAATGACATATCAGCCATTAACAGATTATATTGCGAGCTTGCCTCTCGGTGATTGACACAACGCACAAAGAGCGCGATACCAGCGCGAGCCATTATATACGAGGCCTCAGAATACCGTTAACGTTAACACGGCGAACATTACACACATTAGCAGCACAAAGAAACTGACACATTAACATCACAGTCGGTAGTTTATCACAGACGAACCAAAGTTGCTGTTAGAAGAATAATTGAAGAACGCGACACAATGTTATTGATACAGAGTCGAGAGTTGAGCTCACACATACGTCAGTACTGAGCCACCCGACAGCCAACCATTAATTATCGATCTTGCTGAGACCCTGCCTCGAAATACCGCGATGATACAGCAGCAACAGTTTTTCACACGGAAGGCACTACAGCAGCCTGACACATTCACAGACGCTATAAGCCTGCACTGCGCCCACCATCAGCCAGCCAGCCCCTGTGTAATCTCCCAATAAGACAAACCGAGTCTTCCCAGCCTCACTGTTATGAAAGTCAGATTCTGAGCACAAACATTCACATGATGGTTGAAATCATTAATTCCTGTCGGGACACCTTTGCCTCTTTTAGAAAGTCTTTGGTCAAACCAGTGAACCATATCAGCGAGAGAAGCTGTTGCTGCTGTTACCACGCCCAGAATAGCCAAATTCTGTGTGTCTTGGGCAAGAAGGAGAAGAGGTTTTCTCATGCTGCTTTTTCACACCAAAGCCTCAGAATAGCCACCCTGTGTGGGACTTACCATAGAGTAGCAAACCTGGGAGTCTCAGCCTTCACTGTTATGAGAAAGCTTTATCTCTCTATAGTAAGCAATAAACATTCATGATGGTTGTCTCACACTCCCGTCGGGACACCTTCTTGCCTTTTATGCTCCTTTTGAAATGAAAAAAAAAAAAACCAGGTGGAAAATTCACTGTGCGAGAAGAAGGCTGTTGCTGCTTTTATACTAACTGCTCTCAGAATAGCCACCTGTGCACTTCATCAGGAGAAGCACAAATCAGTCTTCAGTCACTGTTATGAAAGTCATCTCTGACATACACAAACATTCATGCTGGTTGAGTCTCACCTTGCCGGAATACCTGTACTTTTGTGCCCTGTGAGCAGCGCAACGCGAAACCATCAGCGAGAGAGAAGGCAGCGTTGCGCGCTTTTGCTTTCAATCAATCAGCTCAGAACAGCCACCCGTGTAATTTACCAGGAGAAACTGGCTCCAGCCACTGTTATGAAAGCCGCCATCTGAGGTGTTAATAAACACCCATGATGGCTGAAACTCGCTAATTTGTCGTATTACCCCTGCCTTCGTTTCTTGAGTCAAAACCAGTGAAACCACCGTGCGAGAAGGCAAGGTGTTGCCGCGCGCAATTTCACCGCCTACAGCTGGGGCCCAGCAAGGAGCAGGCGTTATAGGTTGAGTTTTCCTGGGGCGTTAACCCAACGCCACCAGCCTGTAGAATAGGCCAAATTCTGTAATTCTTACCAGGAGAAGACAAACTGGGAGTCTCTCACTACCGTGAAAGTCATCTCTGATGTTATCAAAGCTATCTTCATGGTTGAAACTCCTGTCGGGACACCCTTGCCTTTGAGTTTCCTTAAACAAACCAGAAACCATTCGGTGCGTAGAGAGAAGGCTGTTGCTGCAAGATTAATTCAGTTTCAGAACAGCAGCCTGTGTACTCTACCAGAGAAGACAAATCTGGGAGTCTCAGCCACCTCGCGAAAAGTTTCATCTCCGACATGCCCGCGTCAGCCGAAAACTCTTTGCCAATTCCCCGTCGACACCTTGTTTCTTTGTGCCCCCGTGAGTAGCATGATCTGTGCGAAACCAATGTGTGTAGACAAGGGTTGCTGCCATACCAACCGGGCCAGAACAGCCAAATTCTGTGGTGCCCCAGTTAAAGGTGTAAGGAGAAGCTGAGGTTTTCCCGCGCTTAACGCTTAATCAGCCTGTAGAATTATTGCACCTGTGTGTGTGCTCATTTTATAGCAGGTTATATGCTTAACGCTAATCAGCCTGTAGAGTCAGCCCTGTGTAATTTTACCAGTGGAAGGATAAATTGGAGTCCAGTCAATTGGTGTTGCGAAAGTTTCCATTCCCCATGTTAACAGTCATCTGGCTGAAACTCATTACTCCTGAAGGTCGTGACACCTCTCAGAGCTCCAGAGTCGCAAACCAGCAAGTTCAGTAAAGTGGGGACAAGACTTTTGCTGCGTTTACATCTTCTAATCAGCTCAGAAACAGCTAAATTCCCAAAGCCCCAGCAAGGAGAAGAGAAAGTTTGAGGTTTTCCTCATGCTTAACGCTAATCAGCTCAGAATAGCCAAATTGTGCTCATCAAGTTATAGCAGGTAGCTGAGGTTTTCATATGCTAACCGCTTAATCAGCCCATAGAATAGCCAAATTTTGTGGTAGACTTCCACCAGGAGTAAATATTGTGTCCGGGAGTTTTCAATTGGTAGAAAGTTTCGACTTTGATAACAAACATCATGCTATTGAACTCATATTAATTCCCGTCGTATCTGGCTGTCTTTAAAAATTTATATGCCTCAGTGAAACCACGTGCCGTGAGACAAGGCCAGCACAAGTTGCTGGCTTTTTACACCCCTAATCAGCTCAGAACAGCCAAATTCCCAGCTCCTAAAGGAAGAGAAGCTGAGGCGCGCTTAACGCTTAATCAGCCCAGCAATTTTAACAGGAGAAGAAAACGGACTCAACCATATGGAAATTTTCAGTCTCTACACACAAACATTCACGACGCTATTGAACTCATTATTTCAACGGACACACCTTTGCCTTCTTGCAGTCCCAGAGGCAACTGAGAGCACCTCAATCAGCCCGAGAATAGCAAAATTCTGGAAAGTGCACACCAACAAGCGCGAGGAAGAAGACAGTGTTGAGAAGAACGCCTGTCAACGTTAACGCCCATAACAGCCACCTGAGTACTTCCCACCAGAAATATTGAACCGGGTCTCAGCCACCTGTTTTCAAAGCTTCACCCACTAGCTGAGAGGAGAAACTTAAACCTCTATCAGTGGCTGAAAGTTGATCAGTTTCTAATACTGATTAATATTCATGCTGACTGAATCTGTGAATCTGAAACTGAAATCTCTGCCACTATTATGAAAGTTTCTCAGTTTTTAATGTTGATAAATATATTGTTGCTCAGAATACCCAAATTTCGTATGCTGTGTCAAGGACAGGAGAAACTGGAATCTCTGCCACAGTGTTCTAATGTTGATAAACACCATGACCGAGGACCCACTCTGCAGATAGCAAAAATTCTGGTCCACATCTGCTCCACACCTGACACATACAGCCCATCCGGTCACATACCGCAGGCGCGCGTGGAATGATGGCACTTGCCGCCCGCTGCTAGAGGCTATAACCAAACCATATATACAATTCCAGATGTCAACCAAATCGAGACTAAAGCATCACCCAAACAAATAATGGCGACTGGCCCATCCTACCACATGAATAACTTGTCCATTCTCGTGGATATGATCCACAGCCTAGTCATAATACATATCAACCAACAGCTGACCAAATGACCAAATAGAATAAACCAGAACTGGTTTGAATTTGTAGCTGCATGCCAGTATTATGATTATTAAAGGTGGAACACTGGAACAATTGAAGAAGGTGCAAAAGGTGGAACACTGGAAACACTGAAAAAAACTTAAATCTTTCCTGGCTCGTCTTCTGTTGGATATTGGACCATGATTGAGAATTGTGTTGACGCAAAATCAGCTTGTACATCAGTTTCTTAGATTCAGATTTAATATGAGCGCAAAGAAAGTTTCACTGTGCAGCAGATAAATGTGAAAACAAACATCTTGTGTCAAATACAAGTACAAGCTCAAACATCCAAGAATGATGTGTATCGTATAATGTCCCCCAAGAACTGTTGTGATATTTTCAATTTGTCTTCTTTGCCAACCCACAGAATCTTCTTCCCTCATCCATTTTTTGATGCATTTCTCACAAAGAAAACAACACTGTTAAAAACCAAAATGCTTTACTTTTCAAACCTGTCAGGATGAACGCACCAGATATTTCCCATCAATGCCAACCTAGAAAAATCAACAGTCTCATATACTACATGGGAAAACAGGTCAGATGTTGATCCATTTGTAAGAACTGAACTGCAAGCACATTGTCATCATAAAATAAAATATATTGTATATACAGATGAGCTATATTATCACCCAGCCCTCCAAAATACTACTTCTGAGTAGAAACAAGCTTCATCTTAGAGAAGATATGAACTGTCATCAAAAATAAGGTTTGATCAGCTGATAAGAGAAGA
This sequence comes from Lates japonicus, assembly GCA_033238685.1. Classification (NCBI taxonomy): domain Eukaryota; kingdom Metazoa; phylum Chordata; class Actinopteri; family Centropomidae; genus Lates; species Lates japonicus. The sequence goes on along the minus strand of BRZM01002594.1, from coordinate 67,978 downwards.
ACTGAACATGAAGAACATGAAGAACTGCAGTGTGATCCTCGTCTAAGTGTGGCCATGCTCTCAGACAGCATCGTCTTCTTGTGGCCCTTTAAGAAAGCACAAAGGAACAGATTTTGTTGACTCAGTAAAGCAGTACTGTGGTTACTGAATATGGTGGCAGTAAGGTGCAAAACACAAAACCTCATCAGGAAAATAAACAAAAAAGCCCCTGTAAAATGCTATAAAAGTTATACAATACTGTGTTGATGTCTTTCAAGACTTTCACATCCATATTCTTTTTAAAAGTTTGTTTTAATCTGATTTAATCTGAAGCTATAGTTGATATTATGTTTGGTCACTGACCCAGTATCTGCTTGCTCAACCTCATAATTGTTCAGACAAAAATGAAAGATGGGACTGATAACAAGCAAAGTGAGCTGGAGTTAAAGCAGCTCCATCAAACACTCAGACAAACTTCACATTTTACCTAATGTCAATCAAACTTCATGTTTATGTGAGTTTGTCTTAATGTTAAAGGGGAACTCTGCACGTCCAGTTGCTTTTTCGCTGTTTCGCTAACCCTCCCCCTCCATGGAGCAGTGGATAATGTTATATATCATATACGTGTTACAATGTGTGTATTTGTGTAGTCTTATCTGTGATAAACAAGAGATTACGGATTACGGGATACATTTGTGTTGTGGTGCTGCCGAGACGAGAGTGGAAGAATCAGAGATCATTGTTTTGTACTTTGCAATAATTTCTATACACATGCTGACAGTTTCGTCTAGATTTCTGGTGTTGGATAGTATCGCACAAACAGTATATTGCAAAAGAGGTATTGTAGCTGACTTACGTGTGTGCTGTACGGCCCGCTTTTTTTCCTCCCTTTCTCTCCTGCCACCATCTCTGTCTCCAGCAAGATGGAGCCATCTTTTTGATGTATGCCTCCACCTCCTGGTCCGTTGCAGTTGCTGTTAAACGATTCTTTCTGACTGTTCCTAAAAATGGAGTAAACTGTTAAGGTTTGGATAGATTACACACAATGGTGACAAATGGCCAGCTGCATGGCATGCTATATCCTGCCCAGCCATGAACAACAGCCAATACTAAAATTATAGGAGGAAAACTCTGCGCTTCAGATGATGAACTGATTGCAGACTGTCCCAGATAAACAGCGGGGGGGCTGGAGCACACGTTCAGGTTTAGCAATTTTTATTATGGTGCAGGTCGCTGACGTTGCGACACAGAATTTGTCTTCTTCAGAGTCAACAGAGCATTTTCTGCCTTATATCTTGGCTTCTGTTTGATTGCCTATGTTGTATTGTAAGTGTTTGGTAAGATTTGTATTAGACTGTCATTTTAATTGTTACTTACTGATATGCTGTGGGGTGTCACATGAGCATAGACGCTTCATTGAGCAGGTATCCTATTTAAAGCTGTCATTCACAAAATGCTCTGTTTGCTCTGAAGAAGACACACTCTGTGTCAAAACGTCAGTGACTTGCACTGAAATAAAAAGAGCTACAACTGACCGTGTGCTCCAGTATCTTCTCCCTGCCAGCCAATACTAAAACTTGTGTAGTCATGCAGTTCAACAAATTTGAACACACATGGGACATAATCAACCAGCCTTCACTAATTGCCCATCACTGTAAGACTTGGTTTTGTAGCTGCAGCCAGAAAACCAATAGGCAATACCATTCCTTTACAACAGAATATTGTCTGCTACTACACTGATGCATTATCATCCACATCTGCATCTTGATACATCAATTATAAGATTAATTTCAGCACCCCTAGTTGACCATAGCATCATATATTCAGAAACATGAAAGAAAAGGAAATTCAACATATCTTTCAGCAACATATCTCTCATACCCGCCTCATCAATAGGTCTCATTCCAACAACTTCTATTGATCCGGTCATAATTTCGACCAGAGGATTTGCAGAAGAGCTAAAAAATAACACATAAAATAATTTTAAAAGGCACTGATACAGAGATAGAAAAGATAGTAAAAAGAGAGGCAGTCGTGTACAGGTGCAAATATAATCACTGCATAAGGTTTGAAGCACCCAGTTGACGATTCAGTATTCAACTGGTTGAATGAAGCTTGTAATAGGAATGGTGAATGCCCTTTATTGTCGTCCAAAGCTCAATAAAGTACAAGAAGATTGGAGAGCTTCCAGTGCAAACATACAAAATATGTAAATAAATAGGAAGAAGATAAAAAACAGAACTCTATATACAATGAAAGGGTAGAATGGTCAATAGGTGCTGTAACAGATGAAGAAGAAGGAAATATTGTGCTAGAGGAGTATATTACACAGTCTAGCAGCAAGTTGATGGTGGGGGTCGTTGTGTGTGAGAGTTCAAGGTGGTGGTCTTGGGAAGAAACTGTTTTTCAGTCTGTTTGTCATTTGTCTTTGACGTGCTGGAGAACCAGTCTCTCAAAGCACTTCATAATTACAGGTGTGAGGGCAACAGGGCGGTAGTCATTAAGACTGGTTGTGGGTGACTTTTTTGGTACTGGGATTATTGTGGTGGATTTCAGGCAAGAGGGGATGACTGCTTGGGCCAGGGAGACACTGAAGATCCTGCAGAAGATGCAGGACAGCTGGTGGGCACATGCTCTGAGCACCTTGCCAGGTACTCCGTCTGGGCCAGCAGCCTTCCTGGGGTTCACTGCAAGGAGCACACGCCTCACATCGTGCTCCTCTACAGTGGGTGGGGGGTTGCTGGAACCTGGTGGGGGTGGGGGCAGGGCTGAAGCAGATGAGTGTCACTGCGATGATTCAAAACGAGCAAAGAAGCAGCTGAGCTCCTCTGCCAGCGACACGCTCAGGTCTCCTGTTGTTACATCACCCTGCCACACCTCCCGTGGTCTGTTGCTGGTGAGGTGGGACTCTATCCTCCCCTTATAGTCCGCTTTGGCTTTTTTAATTCCTTTTTTCAGGTCAGCTTGAGCCGCACTGTAAAGGGCTGTGTCGCCTGACCTGAAGGCAGTGTTGCGGGCCTTGAGGAGTGAGCGGACCTGGCTGGTCATCTAGGGTTTCTGGTTTGGGAAAACCCAGATGTTTTTTTCCACAGACGCAGTTACCATACAGAACTTGATGTAGTCCAATACAGTCTCAACCTTGGATTTCCAGGACTGGTCACTGGCTGTCTCGGTTCAGGGCTCATCACTTGCTGCTGAGATTCTGGACTCTCAGACCATTCAGGGCTCACCATTGGACACTTGGAGACAGGATTCACGTACTGCTGGTGTTCAGGCCTTGTTTGTGAGGTTGGGGGCTAAAGGCCCCTCTCTGTATTGCTGACTTTATATCAAAGCCTGGGCCTTGTATCTTTGGGGCTGGAGGCAATGTTCCAGTTCGTTTGACAGTAGCATTGTCGTCGCTGTCACTGTCAAATCGAATGTTTGGTCTTGTGTGTGCATGTAGGGAAGTGGGAGGGGGAGAGGAAGAATTAGAAAATGATTGTGAGAGACTACTAAGTAAGCATTTGTCACTGGTAAGTTGTTGCACTGAACAAAGCGTTGTAGTTCTTAAGATATACCACACATCAGACTATGTAGCTCTATTACTTTTGTTATCATGGTGTGATGGGCAGGGGAATACATCTGCCATAACATGAGTAAAAAACTACGTGAGGAAGAAAATAACTGCATCTGATGACAGAAATTAAACTTAGCACACTACACCAAACTGAGTGATTTTTCTTCAACATAATGTGAACGAAATAAGAGAGTCATTTTTCAGAGCTAAATGTTATACTCGAGCCTCGAAAGATGGTGCACTGTGTAGTAGGTGTTTACAGCTCCCCTGTTTGCACCAGGAGAGTCATCAATATCATATAAGTAATGATATTGATAATATTACTATATGTATCTGCAATAATAATATATGAATTGTCAACTCTTTGCTACATAGCGGAGAAATACAAAACTCTAAGTGAGGTGGTAGTTAGAGACACCGGAGAAAGTAATCATTCTGAATGTGTCACAGATATAGTACTGTAGTGTCTTTGAATACTTACAGTCTTTTTTGCTTTCTCCTTGGCATGTCATCATCTTCTTCTGCTGTCTGTAGGTCAGTCTGGGTTTCTGCCTGGGGAAGTTTCAGATGAGCAGTTATGTAGTTTGCTGTAAAAAGAGAGATTCAGAAATCATAATTACTAGAGTGTATGTGTTTTAAAATGTCTGAATTCTGGTAAATATGTGATGTGTACACCTGCTGTATATAAAATCCGAACTCTGTATTCTTCCCATGAGTATCCTGGCTGCTCTTCATTTCTTATGGCCTTTTGCTAACTCATCAGATCTGTAGTGAGTGGGCCATTGACAGATGTCATCAGCAACCCAAGCTGCTGGCACCACCTCAACCTCTTGGGTTTCATAAAACTCAACAATGTGAAACATTGCCTAGAATAGGAAGAAGGTACAAAGACACAAAGTAGCTAGTTTTACAAACATAGAAACAGTAACATTTACTGCAGACAAATTCATGCAAATTCCCAACTGAATAATTCCTATAAATATGGGATATGCATATTTACTCAGGCAGGCAGGCTGCACAGTCACCACTGTCTAAACTTGCCACTGAGCTGCACATAAATTATAATAATAATGAAATAATTGTTTTTTCTACTCAAAATGAACACACATGCTGTGGCTAATGTTACACATGCTTAGAATGAATCTGCATGGAGAAGAGGCACAACAACAAATCCTGCCTCCAAAGGTAATCGAACATACTTCTGTAATTTAGTGTCCAACCTCAAGCACATTAGGTGTGATGACAGATCTGACACAAAACAAATTCCCAAATTTGTAGAGTCAATGGTATAGTCAAAAAAGTTTGCAATCTGTCTGTATTCATTGCAGACAATGTACTCCTGACCCTCAAAAACAATTATATTCGGACCAGAAGTATCTTGCCATTCATTTTAATGTATCTGTCCCTCTCTGATGAATTAATGACAAATTCATCTATTTCCAGTTCTTTAAACTGGGAGACAGTTCCCATAAAGCCTTGTGGGACAGGTCCACCTGAATGTAACATTTTGAGGTTTTTGCCAGTTTTCAGAGTTTCCTCTTGTAAACCTGTTGAGTCAAGTTCTGAAATCCTGCGTATCACTTGTTGCAGTGGTGAACTAGGCTTTCCAACCATGCCTTTAATCTTTTTTAAATAGTTCTCAAAAGGAAATCTGGATATTAAGTCTAAGTTCCCATGCACCTTTACATCTTCACTGAGGTGAATCAAGCCATGTATGTTGTATACTACAAATTCCTGACCATAGAGTTCCCCAGAATGTTTGACAAATGCTCTAAGGAGTGTTTTTGCAAAGTCATTTAGCATCAAACAATAGGTTGGACTCGCCAGAATGTAAATGCTCACAGATAACAGCATAAAGTTTTGATACACCTCAGGAGCCAAAACATCCTTCAAAACAACTGGGCCAGTGTAGATTAGGAACTACCTAAGTTCTGTTGCCTTCCATCTTAATCTTTCATCAAGCTCCCTTGGTCTTCGGGCAAATTCTGAGGGTATGTACATTCTGAGAGCAAGTAACTTGGCTGAAATCAGAGAGATTTGCCTGGATGAAATGCGGGATTTTAACTTCCCACATGTGCCAACCCCTAAATTGAGCAGACGACGCACCACACCTAAGCAAACTAAATGCACATAGTCGTGTGGGAAGTTGACCACTGACCATAGGAACAGATGTTTCACAAAGTGGCGAAGGTTGTATGTGGTGGTCTTCATCCTCTGCATTTGAAAAAGATTCATCAGTTCTTGCTCTAGCATTTGCCTCTGGGAATTTCATGCGATTATTCATATATACGCCTGACTGTGCATATTTGTCACAGCCACTGTAGCCATTGTGTGACTTAATACCTTTAATGAAGGCCCTTGCAGGAGCATCACAGATTACTGAGCACACCGTCAGGAAAAAGGTTTTACCATTCACAACAAATCCATTGCTCAGGGATTTCAGTTCACAAACCAGATCCTTCAGATATTCTGACAATGAGTGAGGCTTTGAGTTCCCACAGAAAACAGCAATCAGCACAGGTTTCCTACTGAATCCTTGGAGAATTCCCAAGATTGGCCAAAACTGAGCACCTGAACTTTTAAATATCGGGACCGTCAATATTTAACTGCAATTTAAAGATGTGACTATCTGGAACAATAAATGCAAGTCTCTGAAATACTTTACTGAACATATTCTGTATCCCAAAATAGTGGAAGGATCCACCTGCCAAGGAACCAACAGCATGGCAAATCGTGTCTTTAGTAATGTTCTGGCATCTTTCAGCAATGAAGGATGGACATCTCGCATGGAAGAGGTGACAGCGCAATCAGTGAAATCCCAAATTGTGGCCCAGTCTCCCTCAAAAATGACTTGCTAAACTTTTAGTTCATCAATATAATTTCTCCCATCATCATCACTACTTAATCCACCATTTCCAAATTGGGTCTAAGCCAAAGTTTGGTGGTGGATCAGTGATTTTCCTAGGCTAGCCACCTGCTTCATCCTGAAAACCGTACCTCTTCAGTGTCAACCTCAAGCTCATGCTTATCATTTAAGAGTCAAAGAACTGGTTTACTCTTTCTACCTGCTTTTTTCCCTTAAATTACTGCAAGTGATATTCCGCTGTTCTTCCATGATATTATCACTAACCTATCGAGGTTTAGTAACTTGTGCAGCCCAGCAACAGACATTTATTCTAAAAAAGAAATAGAGCAAGTATTATAGCATTGATATATCATAGTGTCAGTATTTCACCAGAGTAGCTATATTGATAATGTACAATTCAATAATCTGTATTTCCACCAGCAAATTTCTGTACTAAATACTAAGTATTACTTATTGCAACATCATCATGACAGTATAATACACTGTGTTGAATACAATGGCACAAGTAATTGTACTTTCTCACAAAAACAAAATTCATATAAACATGTGACACGCATTCGCATTTCACTTTGACAAAGAGAAAATATGCATGTTTTTTTTCCTGGATGTTATGTACTAGTTATCTTGAGTGAGAGGCATACCCAAGATACTGGCTAGGTAGAAAGTTGGGGCTATACCATGACAGCTAAGATGCGCACACAGCTTCAAATTATATTTTCTTCATCAACCATTGAACTACCGGAAGACAGTATAGGCTTGGAGGAAATGTGAGTTTGAAACCCCTAACAGTGCATACAAATTTAACTAAATCAATAACTGTATAGTGTGTAGGCTGGACGATTAATCGAATTTTGATTTTGATTTCGATTTTGTCCCTACGATCATCAGAACATTATAATCAAGATACTGGAAACTGTTTTTACTATGGAAACACTTCGAATCGCCTTGTTCTAATTAAAACACTGATCGCAAGTGTTTGTTTAATCGTTGCGGCAGTCTATTCACAGAATGTGAGTGGATGATGCTGCATTCAAGTCAATTCGAAATACGTAGATAAACCCCATCGTCATTGATCAAACAAGAAGCTAACGCATGATGCCCACATTGTAAGGGACATGTGGTAACCTCTGTTTGACAATCATACCAAATGTGTTGCTGATACTACACAATCAATCATACTACAAGCCAACTTTGTTCACTGAGTTTCTTCTGAATGACTGACTGAAACACATTATAACGCTGAATGAGTGGATAACTAAACTAACTTTAAATGAACGCAATTGTGTAGATTTGCTGTAGCTGAAAATCAGCCCATTCATGTTTACTTATGATGACAATAGCCTAGTGGTGGTAGGTAAAGCACTGTAAACCCTGCTTTTGCTCTAGCTAACAATTGGTAGGGACACTTTATTAGCTAGCTGCAGTCACCAAAGCCAAAGAGCTGTAGAGGATGTTGAGGCGAGTTTTTCTTCAAAGCATAATGTTCGCGTGTTTAAACAAATTCTCTGCAGGACTATGCAACAATTTTGCTAGAAACCGCAGCGCCTTGGCATTGATCATTTTAGCATTATATAAAACTGAGTAGTTAATCAGCTATCATTTGCAACACTGACAACCTCAATGACAAAACAATATGTAAAGTAAGTTCCAACAATGGAGAAGCAAATAGTTCTACAGATAGATACTAATTTAAATTAATTTATTGTCCATAGGGACTCACCTTGGACTTCTGTTCTCTCCTCCTGTTAACAGAGGACCCCAAAAGAGCGCCTCTGCTCCTGTTCTCTCGTCAACTCCTGAACATTCCCGCTTCAAAAGACTCGCACTAGGAAAACTCCAACTTGAAGCGACAAAACCCATCAATAGGAGTAGTAGAAAAAAAAAGTTTGAATAAAGATCTCATGACAAATAGACTTACTAACGCTACTCCCATTGAAAAACAGTCACTGTGTTGAGACTGATATGTTCAGGTACAATGCTAAAAGTATTATAGGCCCGTTTCTCTTGATGTCATTTTCGTGTGATGTCAGTGACAGTGACAGTTGGCAGGGAATGTGTTGTCTGTCTCTCGTTGGGGGACCAGCTTGCCCGCAAATGAAACCCATGTGCTAAGTGTAATATAGAAAGTTCTTACCAAGGATCATATTGAATCAATGTCAGCACAGAACAAGACTAACTTATCTATCTTAGAAATTCAAATTGTCTGTCAGCTCATCTATTATTGCAAAGAAATTAAAAGCCTGATGGGCTGGTATGTAGGATCTTCATTTCCTCTGTCCTGCATCGAAGAGAGGGGAGCCGTCCACAGCTGTTTTTGGTCCAATGCTGCGCGGAGTGATGAGATTGTGTTATTCATGATGCATTCTTAATATCTTCAATGTGCATCTCTCCACCTCCCTCTAGTGTGTCCAACCTGGCTCCAAATCACAGAGCCAGCTCTTGACTAGTTTGTCCAGCCACCTTGCATCTTTGTGTCTGATGCTTCCTCCCAGCAGACTGGTGCATAAAACAACACATCAAGCTACCACAGACTGAACATCAAGTGAACTGAACTTGCTTTTACCTGACAAATGAGAATTTGCACAAAACATGTTTACAGAGGGATGATATTTACCAAATACAAAATGCACTGATTTGTAACTTATTCTTTCTCTTTCCAGAGTTTCTGTTTCGTAATTGTAGCAGCGGCTCACCACTGCCTAGAATTAAAGTGGCACAGGTTTACTCATTCTTTCCTCAGTGCTCATGTTCACCTACACTGTCTCGTACACATGGTGATGTTGAAATGTTGAATGATTACGTTAGCCTGTCACCATAGCATCCAGGGAGAGGTTGTTCTAATGAGCTGTAGGAAACACATGTGTGACTGTCTGTTAATAGATAGGTTTGTGTGGTGACTACTATCACACTCAAGGAATGTGAATATGTAACAGGAGTTTATTTTTATGCGCTATGCATTTAGTGCATATACCAAATTAGAGAAAACACTGAAATACATTGTTGATCATTATATTGTAAGATCTTAACCTTTATTATTTATTTATTTGACGTATTTATCCAGGTGAGTCATCAGAGAGCTTGTTCTCATTTGCAATGATGATCAGAAAGATTTAACATCTCAGACAAGAAATTTTTTATTGATCCCATATCAGAGAAAATTTCATCAACAAGCAACTATGCACATTTTAATCTTAGATATGAGATATATATATTCCACTGAGAACAAAAGTTAAACTTGACGGGTGTACTGTTGCATGTACGCAGTTACCTTATATATGGGGCCACTGTATACCTGTACGTCCAAATCACCGTGTTAACTGTTAACTTAACTCATACAGAATGACCAAATGCTGGTTTTAACAATGAGAGGAGAAAGTGAGTACAGTGAAAGTTTATCATTTTCATTATTGATTAATATTCATGCTGATTGAGGACCGCCAGTGCCCAACGAGACATGTCACATGTACCTGGATCAAGGACTCTCTGACCAACAGAACCCAGACTGTGAGACTTGGCTCCCCCACCTTTCTCCACCCACACTGAGCACCGTCTGCTCACAGGGTTGCGGTATGAGCCCCCTCCTGTACTGTCCCTACACCTACGATTGCAGTCCGCCTACAGAACATATCAGGAAATACGCTGATGACAATTATGGTAGTGGACTGATCTCAAAGGGAAACGAGACAGCCAAGGAGAGGAGGTGTCCAACCAATTTAACTGGCGACAGACAACCTTGGAACTGAACACCACAAAAAAACAAAGGAGACTAATATAGGCTTCCAGGAGGAATAGAACTGACCCGCCCCCACATCAACAGCTTTAGTGTGGAGAGGGTCCACACATTCAGGTTCCTGTGAGTCCAGATCTCCATGACCCTCCTGACGACAACGCCCTCAGCGGCTGGGCAAAGAAGGCAGAGTAGTATCTATAATTTCTGAGAGTCCTAAAGAACAACGACAGGAAGCTGCTGGCCTTCTACCACCATCCATCGAGCCTGCTGACGTATCATTGTACTCCAGACTGGCACGGAAGTTGCACTGAGGCAGACAGAGTACGCTTCGAGGACAAATAAAAAGTAAGCACAGAGGATCAAGTATTGCCCCTCTCCCTCCCTGACGAACATCTACCCACCCGTGCCTTCAGCAGAGCTCAGAACATCATCAGATAGCTCAATTCTGGTTCCTAGTTGTTTGACCCATGTCTTCATGGTGTTTACAGGTGCATCAAAGCTAGGGACAAACTGATTGAAAGGTTTCTTCCTCAAGAGCCATCACCACCTTGAACTCTGCCACACAATAACCCCCACTATCAATATAATACAGACTGTGCATGCCTCACTCTTGTGCAATTTTAATTATTTAACTATTAACTGTACAGTCAGCCCTGTGCACATAAATACACCTTGTGCAATATATCTATTTATGCCTTTCTTATACCCCATATTGTATATAGAGTTACATTGTCTTTTTATATATTTTTTCTGCATATTTGTATGTTTGCACTGAAAAGGAGAAGCCTCCAACTTCAAAGTTAGACTTTCAGTATAATGACAATAAAGGGTATCTATCATGCAATGTTGCCTCTTTGGCCTTTCACTAAATCTAGTGTCATCACTAGCCATTGTGTTTTCAATCTTGAACGCCCAGAATACCCAAATGCTGCATGCTGTGACAAGGAGAGGAGAAACTGTAATCTCTGGGCCACTGTTAAGGAAAAGTTTACTACTTAATGCTGATAAACACCATGATGACTGAGGACCGCCAGTGTCCGACGACACATGTTGCCTTTTGTGGCTCTCTACTACACTCCGTGTGTGTCATCATCAGCTTTCGCTTTCTTTGAAGCTTAATCAGTTGTTGGTGTGTTTGTGGTCATCGTCATCCCCATCATCGCAGCCATTTTGCCACCACAGAAAAAGTGATGAAAGAGGAATTTAGCAATGAAATGTTGGAGGATGCATGGCTTCCATAAAGAGTGATGAAGTAGGCCTTGTTCTTCAAAAACCTGTTATATAATATTGTAATTATAACTGAAGTAATTCTATTGCTCTTCCTATAGTGTGTTTAAGAAATGACAATGATCTAACTGCTATACCTTGCTCCAGAAGATATATATCAAGTCACGGTAAGCATAATATGAGGAAAAGTGTAAGGACGAAGAAGCTAAAAGGAAGACATGGAGATTAATTTTGTGCAACAGCCAAATATTTAGCAAACTCAATTAAACACATCTCGTTTTCTATCTGATGCGCATAAAACACAAATTGTAAACAATCAGAACTCTTCAGTCCCATTGTCCTTCAGGAAGGCACAGTGAGCCTATAATGTAATAGCCTAGAACCCTCTGAATGTAAATGATGAGTGCCTATTTGTATGCTTGTGCATTTTTAGTAGGAGTTAAACTAGTTTCTCTATATGTCATTGAATTTGCGCCTCATGATTTTTAAGGAGCCATTTGTCACAGAAAGAAAAGTCACAGGTAATGGATCCTCAGCATGGTGTCACGGCTTCTGGTGAAGCAAATGAGAATAGTAAGCAAGCTTTGGCATTAACTAGTTATAATTAAATGAATTTCTGTTCATGTCTCCTGAATTAAAATTTTCTTATGGTTTCAGAGCTGTGTTCTATATGTCCTGTATTGTAAGAATAAATTATTAATAAGAAATGCCTGTGACGCTAAAATCAGATTTTTATACCATGCTCAAAAACTCACAAAACTTTGCACACTATCAGACCCATGGAAATTGACATTCATTGGGGTCTCGCTCATTGGCATAAATGGCTCTGTTAGGCCCCCTTGACAAACCCCTGCCATTGGGGCTTTAGCTCGGTCCCGAGGTGGAATCTAAAATTGGGAGTATGATGTAAGTATGCCTGATGGCACCAAATGTCTTGACATCATGTATTTCAAACCTTTTAAACCATTTCTAACCATTTTAATTAGAAATTTTGCTCATTTTGCCATTTTGTGGCATTTGGGGACATTTGGGACATTGTATTTGATCAAACCTCCTAGCAGTTTTGATTATATCAACTCAAATCCTAAGGACACCCCAAGGGCCTTTTTTGATTAAAAGTTAGTAAGATTTTGTCGATGTCGGGTTTAGTGGCCGTGGCAGCACTGTAACTCCAGCACTGGCCATGAAACAGGAAATTATATTTGTTGTTTAACTCAGCTTTTGTCTAATCAGCCCCAAATTCTCATAGTGTTGATAAGGGTCCTGACATGAACACACCCGTGAGTAACATGCAATTGAAAACGAAGTATACCAT
>BRZM01002594.1:38608-55202 GCA_033238685.1 Lates japonicus | reverse complement strand
CCCTTTGTAATCAATAAATGAAGTAACTACACAGCAGTTTGTGTGTTTCTTTGCAATGGTGAGTCGGATCCTGGATAATCATGATCTGAATATCTGGACTAATTAAAATTTACAGTGTGGATATTAATGCAGAATATTGATATCCAATTTATATCCCTATTTCGTTCAAATTGGACAGTAATTGCCCCATACAATGAGTCTAAATTAGTTTTCCAATAAGTTATTTTGTGCATTTATGCAACACACCTGTAAGAAGGAGGTTGAGAGCGTCTTAAAGCCAGGAACCTCTTGAGGGGAAAAATACATCCTGACACTGAATCCTGGACACATCTAGCCTTTGTAACAGGAAGCTTGTAGGTTGCCTGCGATTTCTTCCTAATCCAAAACTGACTTTTGTCTGAGAGTATTTTCATGTTTTCGGGTCAGTTTTAAAACTTTCTAAAACCAATTATTACTTTGGTAATATTTACAGTACAGTAGTTGCTAAATGCCTTCTTATGGACATGTTAATGTTACTCATGTGTTACTCATTATTATGGGCTTTAAAGAGTTACAGTTATACATTTAGAATGAATAAAATTCTGTGTACTCTGTTGTATTTTCCTCTGTTAGCATCATTTTCAGGCGATTGTTAAATCTATTTAAGCTCCTCTAAATCTAGAATTAATCCTGGACTGTACACATAATGAACACAAAAATAAATCTGATAAATTGTCACATCCAAGGACACTCCATTGGCTCTGGTTTGCCAGAAGATGGTGCAAACACATCACAACAATTTCTATTCAAGTCTGGATTGAAGCGTTCAAGGTAGCTGATTGTGTAGAACCTTCCGGACATTTTCCTTCCTGGTCAGTTCTGATATGAAGTCACTGATAGCTGCTGAAAAGGTCATAACAGTTTCCAGCCTATGACTGTTGGAACCTGGAGATATGTCAACATTCTACTGCTTAACCATCCATTGCACTATGTTAACAAATTTCCATCTAATCAGTTTATGTTGTCTTTGTGCCATATACTAGGAGGCTTCAAAGAGTTTGTGGAAGTTCATAGCTAAAAATCATATACAGGGATTTTGATCTCAATGCACCTGTACGTTCTCGTACTAACGTGTCATTCTATCATGAACCCTTAAATGAATGTTGCAACGCAAAAATAAACATCATAACTTCCAACTGTCATTTTTCCACAAACTTTTTGAAGCCCCCTCGTATAGTTTGGACAAGGCACAGTGTATACTCGTCTCTGTATTGTAGCTTTACTCCTTGACTCAACACCAGGACCATTGACCTTACTTAGGGTCTGTGAGGCGATGTCTCACCATGTCCGTATAACTTCCTTATATGAGGATGTTCCCCTTTCATCTCACTTATGGTTGCATCCAATTCCTCATCAGAAATGTTAGAAAACTTGGTGTGCCTTATGTTGCATTCCTGTATGAGCTTGTATAATGTGGGTCTGGAGATCTGCAGAACTGAAGCTATCCTACAAAAGAGGAAAATAAACACAGGACATTCATTAGACTTGTTTCAATTCGGCAACACTCATCCCGACTCAACTTCTCAACGTGTTCTCATTCCCAACTTGTCCTATCTTGACTTTATTATCAGAATCCCTTAGCATTAGTATGAACTGTTAAGTGTTCAATAGATTCTGGTAAAGCTCTTGAGACAGTATTAAATGCTACAACTGTTCCTCATATACAGACCACTAGAGACAAATATCATTTCTGCCAAATAAGAATTCAGTGTGCATTTCTTTGCATTAACTCTTGTTCCTGATGAAATAAGGTGGGAATATTTACGATGCGATGTTACAACAGTGTTGTTACCCTCTACAGAGTAACACTAAGTTGTAAAACTAAGCTGAATATAATAATTTTATAACTGAATATACCTCTCTCAGCCAGTTAAGATTATCTGGTTAAATATCACAGACAAAAGTATATGCAGATTTTCTTATACCCTCTTTAACCATCAACCTTTTGGTTCAGATTGCATTCCATGTTTGAACTAGAAAATGCATTTCCTGCAGAAAATACAGTGTGAATGCTGATAGCTGAATGGATTGCTGAAGCAATGCTGGAAACTTAGCAGAAAATACAGCTGGAAAATTAGCTGCTGAGGGTTTGACTCAATCAGTTAAAATGGAAAGAAAGAGGTATGAAGTATCAAACACTGCTTAAAGATAATTCACCAATCAGTGATCTCTGTGTAAGAGGAATCCACCAAATAGCCATGTTCTATATATAGAATGTCAGTTGAGTGTGTTTGTGTGTGAGTAAACAGCATATGTTGTGTTTCTTCTGTGTATTTCAGTGTCTGGCTCTGTTAAGCTCCTATAACTGTCTGGGAGGTTTTACTTTGAATATCTCTGTGTGTGTAGTTGTGGTTGTGTATGTGAACATTAAATGTTGGTATGAAGTGGTATGAGGTGTAATGGTATGAAGTGCACATTTCTTAAAGGCAAATCACCAGTCATCTCTGTGTAGAGGTAATACACCATGTGGTAATGTGTAAGTTTCAGTTGTATGTGTGTGTGCGCACGTATGTGTGTGGTTCTGTTTGCGTAAACATCACATGTTGTTAAACTCCTGTCTTGGAGGTTTATGAAAATCTGTTTATGTGTATGTTTCCCCTCACCTTTGAGGTAACTTTGTCAAGTAACTCCTGATTAAAACTGCTCTAAAACCTGTTTTAAGTGAAAACTGCTGGACTGTGTGTGAATCCATGTGTCTTGACCAAAAGTCACCATAGAACAAGCCGGGAATGATAAGGGAGGAATTATATGCAATTACATATAAGTTAACACAACCAACACACATGATGTATCTAAAGTTATACAACAAGTAGTTCCAAACCAAAACAATCTGATTAGTCAACAAGACATTTAGAATGTGCTCAAATCAGCATGACAGCTCTCCATGGCAACATCGTAACTGCCAGAACTGGAGCAGGAAAAGGGGAACAAAATGGATCGGTTTATAGTTCATTTTGATTTATTTGTCGGCCTCAGTTTCGATGAATGGTTGGAGGATAAAGGCAGACAAACGACAAAAATGAGAGAGATTTATGCCAGTGACATTTTAATGTCAAATAAAGAGCTCAATCAACGAATTTAATAGAATGAACGAAATCGTCCTGATCAACGTCTTGGGCTGTCAGATGTTTTCAGGACTATCTGAAAAATACTAAGCAAGATGTGGATTTTGTAACTGTGACAAAAGAAGAGCTAAACAGGATTCTTCGTGAATTTTATGGGTCAGCAAGAAACAGCCAAGGTTAGCACTACTCGATCAGCAGCTATGTCGAGTGGAGGGCAGGCATCAACCGTTTTATCAATGACCCTCCTCTCAGTCGGGCATGGTGTCTCATGCAAGACACAACAACAAACAACGTATTTAGTGGACTCATAAAGTCTCTCAGGAGAGCAGCTTCACTGTGATCACAAAAAGTATATATTTCCCTTTAAAATGTAATAGAGAAGAAGTGAAAGTAGCACGAAGAGGAAACATTCGAGGAAAGTTCTGTTTCCTAAAAATTGTACTTAAGTGCAGCACCTGAGTAAGTATACTTATTACATTGAATCTACAGCATCTCAGTTAGTGTGGACTACTTAAGTGCTGCAGCCCAAGCCTCTGACTAATATAACTGTTGCATCTCAACATAAAGTCAAAACGAGCTTTAACATGTGCTGGGTGTGAAGAAAGCATGGTAGCATATGGTAGCTGATAGAGTGTGCTGTTTCTTTTTCAGTGGGTGGGATGCAGGATGCAGGCTCAGGTTATGTGACAAATGACTGAGTTAATGCATTGTGTCTGTGTGGCTTCATTGGCCTCAGTGACAATGGCAAACAGCACTTGACACATATCTAACACCCACTGCTTTGAGTACAACTACTATGGACAAAAATGACCATTAATGGAATTAGAAATGGAGACAGGTGCAGAATTTTCTGTGAGCAACAGCAGGTTTGCTTTAGTAATGTAGCAGCAGCAAAATCATACACGGTCACAGTGTATCATACCGTAGAACTTGACTGATGGTGGAGACCAATACTAATATTTGTATTTGAGAAAAACTACTACATAAAAATGCTGAAACTCCTTTAATAATAAGGCTTTAAACCTTTTTCACATGTACAGTAATACTCCCCAACACCAAAAAGCACAAAATGTGTGTGTAAAATTGGTGCAGTAGCCTTTAACATAAACCCACACCATACACAAACATTTCTGAGAAAGATCCCTCAAAGTTTGTTATTAGATGTTAGTAAAGATATTAGTGAAGAATTGTGATCAAGACATGAACTGAGTAACAGTTAAAAGTTAAATTAGTACCAATAACAACTATAAACAACAACACAAACACTGTATGTGTGGTGTGTGTGTGTAGTGTTGGCTCACCTGTATTATTAACATTAAAGGAGTTTCTAAACTACATCAAACATATCGTGATGAGATATAAGAACACACTCTCAGTTCATCACATGGGTCTTTTCTGTGGGCATCCTTTCCTATAAAGACCACCTGCCAGTGAGCCACAAGGTGATTGGAGACACCAGCAGAACGGACTCGGAAGCTATCTACTGAATTGGCCCGCTTCGTTGTTATGGAGACAGTAGGTGATCACTTCACTGTTGAAGATCAACTTTCAGTGTTTGATGGGATGGCTTGATGTTGATTGAGACAAACCATGTTCAAATATCATCTGTACCTTTAGGATCATATAAAGTGTAGAGTTTGTACTTGAAAATTTCTCTGCTTTTTATGTGTTTGAATCCACAAATGGTACCTCTGAGTTACGAGTACACACAGCCTCATGTATGTGTGTATGTACAGTAGAAAAGTTAAATTCTTAAAGATTTAGATTTATTTGATATAGAAATAAGAATTCATCAAATACTGCATAGATTTATTTCATCCCTGGTTTCAACAAAAATGATGTGATTATTTGGTTTCTGTCCAACTTGTAACTTGATTTAGCGTGTTGACTTCTACAAAAGCCTTTCTGTCTTAGAAAATTAGCAATAGTTTGCAAGAGTGTGAGACACAATGCTGTAAAGTAGACTGGTTAGTAGATCCGTTTTCATGTTCAGCATGATGTCAACAACCTCTGTTGTCTCATTAAGTCACTTTCTAGCAACCGCCTTTTTTGAAGACACGTTAAAGCTTAAATATCACAATCACAATAAATATAGAATAGGCTTTTATTGTCACTGTATAGTTAAGTACAACAAAATTGTATCACAAGAACAGTATGTACTAACGTATTTTACGCCATGTCATGAGCTAACACCTATGACCTTACGTCAGGCATCTAACCAAAAAACCATTGACTTTGGGAGGAGGCAACTAGAGGAATAAAAATGCTAACTTATTTCCAGGTTTTAGGATTCATTCCTGCACCAACACTTGAATTATGGCCAAAAAAGAAGGGATTCCCTAAAATTCCTTAAAAATTTGAAGAGATTCCCACGGGCCATGGCTGTCGTTGGCCTGGAGGCATAATAATCAATAAAATATTATAAATTCATGCACATGCACACCAGCACACAGTTTCCTAAATTATATTAGAATTGAAAATGTGCGCATCCTCATATGTGAGATATATCAGTGCAATACATACAGTATATTAATACCCTTTTTTTTTTTTTTTTAGACACACCTATATAGATTTGCAAGTGACTGGATTAGTGAGGTGATGTGGTCTTGTTCCTAAACTTTAGTTACAATAACTAGTCTCAGAGACTTGGTAAAGTATTGACAAGCTGTAAGCTGAGCCTCCTGTGTGTGTGGGTGTGTGTGTGTGACATCCCAGCTCCCTCAGTGGTGACTTTCTCCTTTGACGTGGGAAATGGTCCAGCAGTTCTGAGGGTGTAACGTAACGTGAAGGAGGCATCACTGCAGGTTCATCAGCTTCCTCTCTGCTTCCTGGAGGCTCCAGCTAATGGACACTGCCACATCTAATCACAGTATCAAATCTGTCATTATTTATTTGTCAATAAATAAAACAGATACTGTTTTAAAAATTTTTTACTTACATTTTGAAAGCAAGAACACAACTCACGTTTTCACAGCAACACAAATTCTCACACCTCAAAACAATAATAAAATGAATACATAAATAAAGTGGGCCCAAGATCAACAGAAAATAATCAACAAGAGGCCTAATATTTATTAGTCACTTAATAAGTAACTAGTGTTATTTATAAAGCAGTAGCGCACTTCTAATTAGAGGCCTATAAAATACACACTAAACTTAATAAATGAATTGTAAGTAATCCTAAAGTAATGGTAAGTGGCAAATATCTGAGAAACAACTTCCACTGGACAATGACATAGCAGACATCTGCACAACAACAGCAACAACAACAACAACACACCCCCACCACCATAATCTGACAAAACGGGTCTGATGTCACTCACTTCAGTCAGTCAGTCAGTCAGTCAGTCAATCCCATGGCAGGATAGCACAGTCCATTCACATGTGACATGTTAATTTTATTGAAGCCAACTCTCATGAAGCAAACACTAAAGCTGGGTTTAAACTTTATATCTGTAGTGTTTCTGCTATATACGTTTTATAGTGGCGGCCCGCTGCGGGAAAGTTATTACCGTAGCTGCAATATTATAAAGTTGCAAAATAGGCTACTGGTTGATGTGAGGCAAGAGAGAAAGAGGAGAAAAAGAGAGAAAATGGTAGAATGAACTAGCTAACATTAAGTTGGGTTTGTATTTCTATTTTGTATTATCTATCGGGACAAATCCCACAGAGCAGCAGTATGACCGATGAAAAGTTACTGCAAAGAAGGCAAGAGAACATAGTGCTACTATTTGTTCTGTGAGAATTGTTATATGGTTCATTATTTCATTGTTTGTTTTGTTAGAATAAATACATTTTGGATTCATATATTTTCATTCTCATTCTTGGATTAGTACATAGAGCAGCTCATATTTAAATGATCTGTTAAATGGTAATGCTCCATCACGTTTTACATGTATATAGTGAATCCTGGGCTGAAGCTTGACTTTCAAAATTATATCACAAATTAAATTGCAATGTCTGTCAGAAAATTAAATTCGATATTTTCTCAAAATTGTTCAGCCCTAGGTGAAACTAGCTCAAATAGATTGGATGTACAAACACTGACACTGATTCATCAAAGTTGCCCATCCCTGATCTAGACAGATAAAGAGTCATATAAGTAGTTTTTTATTTCTTGTAAATTTGAATAAAAGTCATAGCTACAGCAGTCTGAAATTACTACATTACGATACAGCAGTTAACACAAGACTTTAACCATATGATCATTGCAGAGGCTGTGTCATGCAGTGATAAGTGCCTCATAACTGTCTTCATCTCAGGGGCAACAGCATCCCAGCAGAGAGGCTTCCTAGGCTGCATCAGGACTCTGACTGTCAATGGTGTGATATATGACCTGGAGGAAAGGGCAAAGATAGTGCCAGGGGTGAGCTCTGGGTGTCCAGGTTACTGCAGTAGCTCCAGCAGCCTTTGCCACAACAGAGGGAGGTGTATTGAGAACAGCAGTAGCTACACCTGTGACTGCTCACAGTCAGCCTATGGAGGACCCACCTGTAAAGAAGGTAACTGACGGTCAACCTTTGATCAGTCTGACAGATCAATTGAGGTTGATAATACAACACAAAGTACAGCTAAGGCTGCTGAAAATTAAGCTCTCCAATCTTGTTGTACTTTTAGTATAATGATGATAAAGGGCATTCTATTCTATTCTATTTTATGTCTCGCTTTCTCTCTCCCTATCTGTGTGTGGGTTTGTGTGTGTGTCTCTGCCTAGATGCAGAGAGCGCTTTACACCGCCCACCAGCGCCTTTCCTTAGATTTATCTCCTCTTGTAACAAGAGTGTTCTCTGTGTTTGTGTGCAGAGATTTCAGTGTCCTTCGACAGAGAATCCTCTGTCACCTTTTCCTTCCTGTAGTCCTTCTCAATAATGCAGAACAGAGGCTCCCTGCCTCCAGTGTTTCCAGAGAAAGCAGCAGCAGGGCCAGAGAGCACGTGGCCTTCAGCTTCATCACCCCCCAGAGCCCGGCCATGCTACTGACTGTCAGCACCTTCAGCCAGCAGTACATCGCTGTCATCTTGTCTCATAATGGTACATGCATGTCTAACATTTCAAAATACACAGTAAACATGTAAACAACATGCATGACCACAGTACTGTCATACATTGAGCATTGAGCATTGAAGCCATTCCCTCTTATTCAAAACACTGCCTGATGAAGTTAAGTTTTGATTAATGTTCTTAACAAAATCAATCACAAAGGTCCTGGGCAACATATATAGTTTGACTCTGACTTAAACCATCCTGAAACACTCAGTTGTGGATAAGGTCTGTTTTAGCACCGCCAACAGCTTTTCATGCTGTTTGTGTGATTTCATGTGTAGGAAGTCTGCAGATTGGGTATCACCTGCAGACACACAGGAACCCAGACATGTTCAGCAGCCTGGCAGATGGATGACTCCACCAAATCAGAATCCATCGTGAGGGCAAAGATTTTTATGTACAGGTGAGTGATGAGCTAATGTGCAAACACTCTGAGCCAGGTTCTACTGCTGGATGGATTTTTACATTTATGTGTGAGGCCACCTCATAATAGTGGTATTTTTTACATTTAAAATCTTTATGATGATAATCATCATCTTTCCTGAACCTTAACCTGACCATAACCAGAGGTTAGTTGCCACATAGAGAGAAACTATATTTGTATTGAGGCCACATTTTACCACACTGATATACGAGATACAATTTGCTCCCACATTTTGATAAATCAATTTCCAAGTTTTGATAAATTCATTTCCACGTTTTAATTAATTAACTCACAGGTTTTTGTTAATTCTTGCAGAGAGCCAGCACAACAGACCAGCCTTTCTCCTTGTAACTAGAAGTGCAGTGCACCTGCTTCAAGTATCAGTGTTGATTTTTAGCTATCAAGGCAACATTAGTCATTAATTAGTTAGTATAATTAAATTATTCATGTAATTAAATACATAATGCATTGCCTTCACCAAAAAAAGTCTCATGATTATGACTTCTGCATCTCATAATTATGATGTACCTTTGTATCTCATTATTACAAGAGAAGATGTTAGAATCTTGAAATATGGTGTTTTTTATATATTATTACATATTCTGTGACTAATCTGAGTATGTTACCTGATTGGGAAGCTCAGCTGTATAGCAACTGCTAAAAGTTTTATCATACTTAATTGCATGTAGGCATGGGCCGGTTATCAGTTTCAAGGTATGCTGCAAAGTCAAAAGTCAAACCACTAATATTTTCTGTCATACTGTTCCTACAGTATTGAATCTACGGGAGCACCACCCATCACTCTAGGCCAAATTCAAGGCAATGCTGTTTTGAAATGAACGTATGCAACAGCTACAACAGTTGCTACAACAGTCTAGCATCGATGAAATAAATACTGTAGGCTTGGTACTGCGGCAGATAACAATTAGCTAGCTAATTAACGTTACTTCACGAAGTGGAGAAGAGCAGAAAAGTTCACATTTAATGCAATATTAGTGCTTTTATTTTAGTACTATAATTAAATTTGGCTGATATCACGTCTTGTGTCACTTCTATACTTTGATTCAAGTTTTCCACCATTGGGTATATGTGTTCTAAATCACAACACTTTTTTTTTTTGAAACAGCTGGCTGGCTCTCTGCTGTTTTTATGACTAGCACAAAGAGAGAGGAGAGAAGAGAGAGCCTGTCGTGCCCTTTGTGCATCAGCACTGAAATAACAGAATTGGACTGCATTTATCTACATTTTTTAAATTTAATTTGATTGTTTTAACTTAACATACATGTTTACTGATGTTTCAAATATTCTGTGCTGTGTAAAAATAAAATAGATTGTGTTGAATGGAAATGGCTAATAAATGGCTATCTAATTAATGTAGTTACTGCAGCTCGTGCTGCCTTGTTAGCTAATAATCAACTTAACACCGATGTTACAAGCAGCCCGGTGCCGCACCACATGCTTTTGAGAAAGAAAGTCGCCCCAATATCTCATCACCATTAACCCATCATAAACATCACCTGACCAGATTGATCAAGAACCTCGTCAACCAGAGTTTATCCAGATAAGTGACATGTTCACCAAGTTGCGGGCATTGCACTGGAGCTTAAGGACCAACGATCAGAGAGAAAATAGCAAGGCAGCACGGTTTGCGTAACCACATTAATTATATAAATATTTGTCAGTCATTAATAGAGAGGTAAATCAGTCTGGAAACCGGGCAACATCACTCTTTATCTGTGGCTATCTTCGCTAAACCGTTGCAGCTGGTACGCAGAAAGAGACCATTGGTGAAAAACTGGCTCAGCATCATGCGCTAAGCATCAGGAAGCGTCAAAGTTGATGCTTCACTTAAGATGAAGCGATGTTCGGACAGTTTCAGCGGACCGCTTTACCGATACAAAACCATAGTAAACAACATCCCAAGATCAATATCGCATAAAAGCGCGGCGGCTACAACATCAACAAACACACACAACTGTGTGTCACTGCTGCAACAACTCAGAATTGGCTTTTCCTCATCTTAAGATGAGAACGTAATCAACTGTTATATTAGGTTATATTTATATTATGTCACGAGTTAACAGAACATGAATGGCGAAGGTCGCTTCGTGCGCATCGCCTCTCCTCTCTCTCCCCAGCTGCAGCAAAGCTTGGCAAGGCATAGAACACAGAGCAAGTGTGTGAGAAGGTCAGTCTGGCAATGGTTTCGCGTATCTTCATAAACCCGGCCCAGTGCTAATAGCTCATCAAACTAGGAACGTCAGAAACATACCCTCATTGTATGCTCATACTGTTTTCTCTATGATCATTCTGTTGATCCACTCCTATCACCCAACGCCATTAGAACATTGGTTGATAAACTCGAATTGACAACAGGACTTTAGTCCAATCACAAAGAAGTTATTGGTTGTCCAATTCTTCCTCGTTTTGTGAAATGTTGTTAGAAAGCTTGAATGTCGTTGGTGTTTTGTGAAAAGTTGTAGTGTTTTGTGAAATGTTGTTGTGTTTCAGAATGTCAGAAGAAGCTTGTGAAATGTCAGTAAAGCTTTTCTCGACTTGTTGTAAGCTGACCAGGGCCACCATATACTTATCCTGGTTAAGCCATCAAATTTTCATATCCATTCCAGCATAATATTTAAAACTCTGTCACCGACAGACCTTGGTGAAAATGTTATACTCAACATTTCATCGAGACCTGGGTAATAGATGGTTCACGGGTCAATATCTGCTCCCTACGTCTTTGACCCAAGCCTACAAGGTCAATGGGAAATCAGTAATCAAATGATAACAATGTATATCGCAGATCATCAATATGACCACATCGCTTATTTTGAAGGGATTGTTTTTGCTTTTTAAATTATACATATGTCCTGCTCATGCACAAGAGTACAACACCGGGATACAGTGTATTCATAAGGTATTTGCACGCCATATCACATTTTGTTATGATGTAGCCTGGCGTTGGACTTTTTTTCCTCCCATCAATTCACACCGTTATCCAGAACCTTACTATTATCAATTCCGAAATTTAGTTTCAGGTCCTTCATTTTGATCGCTCAGACAGCTGACCTTGACCGGAGTGCACCTGTATAAATTCAATTGATTGACATGATTTGAAAAGGCACCCTGTTCATAAAGCAAGGTCTCAGAGCCACAGTTCTTCAACCGTTATGAAGCTGGAAGTGAACCGTCTGCAGAGTTCAGAGACAGTGTGTCTGGGCTAACAGATCTGGTGAAGGATTATCAATGGCTTTTGTGGCTGAATGTCTCCAAGAGCACAATGGCCTCCATAATTGGCTGCCACATGGCAGCAGGCCTTGGGAACGATCCCAGGACTCCCAGAGGTGGCTCAACCGACCAATCAGAGAGAAGGGCCTTGCAGAGAGACACAAAGAACCCAATTGTCACTTTGGCTGAACCCAGAGGTCCTATGTGATGGGAAACCTTACAAGGACAACCACTTGCATATAGAGATATCCCATGAAAACCTGGCTCAGATCGAACTGTATCTCAGACTAGGTTAAAGGTTTACTCAACAGGACAACAGACTTTGTTAACACAGTTACACAACACAGGAGTGACTTAACAACTCCGTGAATGAAACCTCGACTGGCTCAGTCAGATCCCTGATGTAAAACTATGGAGATACTAAGGGATATTTTCGATATTATTTAGTTAAAATACTGGAAACAATTATGCTGCACACGACTGTAGGTTTCCGAGCTCCTGTGCTAACATGAAGTGAGCCCAACCATCCAATCATTTTTTTTGGTGAATGTCATGCACTTCCATAGCTCAAACAGATATTATTTCAAAACTTGTTACAGTTCTATCTCGCTCATATTTGGGTAGCTACTGTCGCGGGTCTCTTTAACTTTGAGCAGGTTGTTCCAGTGATATTGAATTAAAATTTGAATTCTTCAGTGAAAAAAGAAGCTCACTCAACAAAGAGCTGGGAAGATCCACAAAGCAATGTGAATATATATCAGAATAATCAAAAATAGACAGCATGAATAATCAATTAGTCAATCAACGGTAAAACATAGTTGACATCTATTTTTGGCAGACTATTCGATTATTTCTCATTTTATCACCCCTCATTTGGATTCATTTTTAACGGGTGTGAGGTGGGAGAGATTTATAAGCTACTTCATAAAACATAATGAACCAATGTTTATGGTTCTGTTTTGCCGAGTGCTTACCCTGCTTCGTATCTTGCCTGTATGGTGTAGTAATTTAATGGTGTTTGTAGGAATTATTATTTTTTTAGTCAATGCTCAAAACCGTTTAATAAGGCTTGCAGGTTGCCAACCGTTGCTGCAAACGCATCAACAGCCAGATGTTAGCGAGCTGGGGTTGTGATTCTCCAGTGTTCATCGTCAGGGTGTTTTACTGGGAGCCGAATTATCCGGTTTGAGCCCCTTCTCATTGAATAAAAGCAGTTTCATATTTAAAAATTCATGTTTCTTGTTGCCGTTTCGGCTCAGCTTTTTCTCTGATTACTGAACATCCAGATCGCCCGACGACGAAAAATCCTTCATCTGGTTTAGTACCATGTTTTAACAATATATAAAGACAGTGACAGACTTGGAAACATTAAGAAAGTAGTTATGAAAAAATGCTTAACGTCCAGCCATCCCGGAGAACACAATATGTCGGTTTATCACCGTCTGCTGCTGTCTGGGTTTAGAGATTTCTTGTAACCGGTTTTTCTTGATTACTCATTCCACCAGACGACCAGGACATCCAATAGAAAGTATACAATGTCATTCGATGCAGAGCCGATTCAATCAGATCTTGGACATTGGGAAAGTCATCAGTAAACCTTCCCTCATGTTTAGTTTTCTCTGAGAAAAGGTTGGGTCAACAAATGTACATCACAATCACTTATCAAGTTTCACTTGGTGTACTCAGAGGTCACCAATACTCCCACAGATAACAGATCTTCAAAAATCAGCATGCGGATACTTTGTTCTCACTGCCACAGGTGTGGAGTGGGTCTTGACGGGATCACTATGAACACGTACATCCTATCAATTAAACAGTTGATGTTCTGTGGAGCATGATAAAGGCAAAATGGAGGGAGTCTCAGTCTTTAAAAATCAGTAACAAGCTTGAATACAACCATGTACCAAAGTTTTTCCGTGAACCCAGTTAAATCGACACCATGTTCTAGCAAAGTCTGTGTTCTCCACAAACACTGTCCTTGGTAGTAGGGCCAAACCATGGCAGTTCTCCTATAAGCCCACTTAGATGATGAATATGCATACTAGGTAATGGTTGTTATATGTTGTGGTAAGAGTTATATAATCCCTCACTCAAAACATGACGATACTGTGTGGATGTAAGCTATGATATCATATTTATTAATGTAATTTTAAACTTGGTTGTTTAAAAATTTCAGATATGACCGTAATGTTTTTACCAGAGATTCTGCAATGCCGTTTATTGAAGCTACCCATACAACACAACTACAGATCTAAGCATACGAACAAAGGCAGAGGGAGGACCTTAAAGCTTTTTGCTGTGTTACCAATACGAGTTGGCATTCACTTAAACCTCAACATGGGTGTTAGGGCGATTTCACTTCCCAAGCATCTTCACAAGATACCATTTAACACCGGAAGAAACAGAATTGAAAAGCCAGAAGGTTTCAAGTGTCTATTATAAAATCGCTTGATTGTCGCAATCCCCAATTATTATTAAATCATTATAGCCAGCATGCCAACAAAAGCATCAAATCAAAGTGGTTGACCAGACACCGCTACGCTGCCAGTACCCCTGACTTTCGATTATTAAATGAGTCATTGTCCTTGGGTAGGGAGATCAGGCCCACTGATACCTCAGCGCAGCTTTTTTCCAAAGTCATAAGTGTACTTGAGATCCTATACCGCACCAGACATGACCATCAGTGCAAAAAGTTCGCCCATCTCGCCATCAGACCACTGTGAGGGGTTTCATATCAACACACAATCGGAATCGTTCATTATGTTGTGAAATAGGTAAAAAAAAAGAAAAAAAAGTTAGCAGTGCTTGTTAACAATCCAAGAAACCAATGAGTTTTTGTTATGAACAGTTCAAAATAACCCCTTGTTGTGATTTGGCACTACATAAATCAAACTGAATTGAGTTGACCGAATTAAAAATATTACAAGGAAGGAATAATAAAGCAAACAGAGTGAGCTAGATGAAGAAAGCTGCAGGCAATCTGGGTTTCATTGTGGTTTCAGAACCAACACAGATGCAAACCCATGGAACACAGTTTACCCGTGTTTTGATGTAATCAGTTGCTCTCCAGCTTCAACTACGGTAACAACCGTAAGGACAAATGCCATATCTTCGTCCCCTGTCTACCTATTTTCTATTTATCAATCAATCTAGAGGAGACAACTTCAAGGCGGTAGCACAAACAGGTTCGAAGGGTTTCATGGCCGCCCTCCTAAAGTCCTCACCTAATCATGTGGTTCCTCTAAAAGCAGCACTGTTGGAGCCTCATTGGTCACTGGTTCAGTCCACTGGTCCAGTCAAACTGTGGAGTGCTGGCAGAGTCCATCACATCCCATACCCACTCCATCTAATAAGGTAACACACACAATATAACAGACAAATATTATATACTGTACCCAAACATCAGTAGTAAGCCCTCTAATGTTCCTCCAACCATGAGTTCGAGAGAGCTCCAGCTGGTCAGCCACACAATAACCACATGCCAAAAATAAACTCTCTAATTGATTTTAGAAATATTGATACTTACAATTTTTGGACCAGTCTGTTTATTTGTTTTATTTACTTTATTGGAACAGTTCGAGATGAAATGAAGCCATGTTATGAGGGGGGATGACTCCTTTGCGGAACACAGGAGTCACAACAGCAAACAACTGCTTTTTGTGAAAGGGTCACAAGTCAAAAAGATTGAGGAACCGGCTTAATCTTTGCATATTATATTGTGTTTGCTCTTCATGTTTATATATTCATCATGTTTTTGTTTATTACTTTTTAAATCTACTTGAAAGTAACAGAGAAGGCTCTAAAATGTTGAAAAAGTAACATTTTCCCTGTGAAATTAAGTGGCTCAAAACATAAAGATTTATCACTCGTTAAGTAGAAAATATGTGCGTACTGGGAATTAGGAATCTGTTTTTTACAGCCAGCAGTTGCCGGGGAGTAGAGTTTATAAACGATTTGTCCCAAGTGCATGGCTTGATGATCAACATTGTGAAATGTGTCTTATTTAGACATATTAGTTACAAAACCAACCAAGAAGAAAAAAGAGATCTAACAAAAACAAATAAAGTAACATTTCTGAAACCCTCTACATGTTTCTGTTTTTTATCGGACAATTCATGTTTTTATTTATTTTATTTTCAGATTTCATGAATTGTATATTTATATAATAATATTTCAGCTTCATATACCCGCAATTGGCAAAATATAAGATCTGCATGCAGTGAGACACAGGCTCAATTGTAGCCCTGTTTTCTTTTACGGAAATGAAACCGGTGCCATGTATTCAAAACCCATCTGGGTGAGTGATGTTGCACACCGTGAAGCCAACACATGGCAGATTTTAGTGGACAGGAGCCCAGCCGTGCACTCACCCCAGAAACCTTTCTTATGTGCAATATCAAACTTCATTCAGTTATTGCAGATATTAGGGTAAAATCAATTATTACACATAGAAAATAACCGGATGACTGTCGATCTTCAACATCCTTTCAAAAAGTGAATTTGAGCAAAAAAAAGAAAATCTTTTGAGCAGATGTATTCATATTTGAAATTTGTAAGCCAGCCAGAATGCCAAATGGGGAAAACTGCAGATTCCCCAAACTGTCGCGTATTCATAACAGGGAGAATATGTTATTGGCAACAGCTCCCAACATGCCCACCGCGTATGCACACTTGTCACCGAAATGATCAAACGGCATTCCCCCGCCTCACTGCACAGGCCAGACCGCTATTCGTGTCGCCAATCATTACTGGTGACTGGATTGAAATAGACCGGCCAGTTTTGCCAACATTAAACC
>BRZM01002594.1:10807-32890 GCA_033238685.1 Lates japonicus | reverse complement strand
ATGTTACTCACTTTCTTACAAGCACATATATTTCCAAATGACTTCTGTTGTTTATACTTTATATTTCCTTGCAAAAAAAAGATTTTGTAAATTCTGCATTTGACATACTGTATTAGTCACAGTCATATTATTTTGTTATATTCAAATTAATTGGAGTATATACACTTCTCTTTCATTCAGTTAGCACTTTATTATCAGCTGGTTATAAACAGGACCATTCATATCACCGCTTCGGTGTCCACATGTCAGAATGAACTAGATAAAATGCATTTCAGAAAATGCGTGAATGCTTCCAAGTATTTCACCATTATTTCATTTCATTGTGACACATGTTAGTCATACTATTTTAAAAAAAAAGCATAACCTGCTGACCCGGGAAATCGTGCAGTCTCATGATTCAGAGGCGACTTTCCAATTCTGTTGTCACCTGGAAGGCCAGGGTACTGTGGTGCTACAATGAATTGTAGTGGTAGTAAACTGCAAACAAGCAACAGCATAACATAGTCCATAACAATATCTATTATTATTATCATTATTACATTACGCTTTATCAGGAGGGGTTTTTGATTTTGTCTGGTCGGGGCTTGAACACGCATCATGGGTTGCAGGCACCATGCTACCGATCTCACCACTGAAGTCCAGAGGACTAAATGTAATTGTAGGATAGTACAATTGCAAAATTTCAAAATTGTTATAAATAGCAAAATAGCATAAAAAGTTGAATAGCAAAACAGTATAAAGCTTCAAAAGTCAAAACAATAGCAGAGTGGTTTTTGTATATATTAAATTTCTAGAGTCTGAAGCTGGAACGAATCAGATTCTGGATTGGGAGAGTCTTATAGGGTCCCATTCATTTTTATTCATAAAATATTCATATAAAATCATAGAAGCTGTGAGACTGGGGTGTTGAACATTTTCATAATTTGAATGGTGTATGTAGCATAAAGCGCATGGGAGTAGTTAGAGCCCAAAAAAGGTACGAAAAATAATAATAATAATAATAATAATAATAAAAAGAAGAATAGTGTGAAGTCGCTTGCTACATTCACACTAATGACTTACTGTCTCTCTCTCTGCACTCTTATCCAGGTTGCTCTGCAATGATTTTGTAATCCAGCAGACATTTTATTAAAGCACACACTAAACACAGTGTCAATAGTGTCAACACAGTTAGGGAACACACTCCACAGAGGCGTCATTCACTCCATAACTACCCTCACATTTCAGCAACCATTTTATTATATCTCTCTCAAGGACATTAATATAGAAATTAAACTTGATTTATTTAGAGTAGCCAGTGTATAGCAGTCTAGACTATCCACTGAAAAGCACTCAACACACACACACCGAGCATGAACTGATGAAGCTCTTGGATGAGAGGTGAAACGTCTCCTAGACAATAACTAAGTCCAGTTGTGTTTGATTGAAATTTCCTTGAGATAACTATGACCTGGATGAATGAGAAGGTTCACAGGCTTATTTCAACACAAGTCATTGTCTTGAGGCGCATATGAGTGTTGGGGAGGTAAAGATAGTGCATCTGTACACCACACCGCAGAAACATGACTGAGATGACAACATATTATTGTTTTGGTTTAGTGAGGGCACATCTAACGAGTGACGTCACTTCATCATTCCGATTTAAATTGGCTTGATCAACTTCAAGTAATCAAATGCACATCCCTAGTAGAATATTTCTCAAACTCTTTCTTTTTCTCCAAACATATCTGAATCTGGAAATTACAAATATTAAAATTCTGTACCATAGAAACTCAGACATATGACAGCGGATGACACTGTATTGAGAGAGTGCTTAGGTGTGTTTGTGGCATGAGGCAGAGCTGTCACCCAGAAGGATATACCACCACGGTGTCGCTTTCAGAACAGGAGTAGACCTGAAGTATCTCTTCATCTGTCGGCTTTTGCCTTCAGCTGCTTCCAATTGTAGCTGCTGCTGTATCAAATTTAGTCAGGAGGAAAAGAAAAACTTTACACAATATTAATAAATACTGATGTGATACTTTTTTTGATTTCCACAGCCCGGTGGGTCAGGAGGTCAGAATCACCCACAAAGCAGCTTGTTGTTCTCAAAAACACATAAAATTAGTGAAATAAACTCCTGAGAATAGCACATTAATCAAAGTACCCAAATACACCAAATGAATTGTTCCGATGCAACTGTATTTGCAATCAGATATGGCAACTTTTATACTGAGCTAACACTGTACACAAGCTGGCAGTAACTGTAGTACATCAAATAGTGTATGCAATTACTTTGATTTCTGCTGACAAATACAGACGACGGGTAACTGAGCAAATACTGCCTATTTACACAGCCTTTATAAATGTGGAATACTGCAGCTGCCATTCTCCACCATCTGTATAAAAGAAGAAATGCATCACCCCACCTTTTGGGCTTTCAGCAACAAAGTCGTAAGTGGAACTGATATCTACAGAACAAGGACAATAGACCAGAACAGGGTGTGACCTTTTAATGATGTGTTGTGTGCAAACCTGTACGGGGATTTAAAACCTCTGAAGAAATAGAAATTATCAGCAAAACATACAGCAACCAACATGACCACCTGAGGTCGTCTGGAAAGCCTAAAAGCTCGAAAGCCTTCAGAAATCTAGCCTCGACCAAGACCAGGCCAGACTGGTAAACTTGATTTATCTACACCCTTACTTACTATTGAACAGAAGTTTCAAAATTATAAAAGTTTTGGCTGTTTTTTTTCCATAATGTTACCATTATTTTCAACAAAGAGAGAATAAAGAAAGTGTTCTCAACTTAAAACCACCTGCTTAACTCTTATCTCAAACTCTTACCTAAGCTTTCAAAAATACGCTGCCTGGTGTTTCATATTGCGTCGAGCCTCAACCACAATAAATCAATGTTCACTGCTCCACCTCCAGAATTTGATAAAGACAAAAGATAATTTCAATAAGAACTTTACATTTAAACTGGTGTGAGAATCTGCACACATTGATTGAGGTTATGTACCTAACAGAGTTTATAAGACAGCCAGAGATATCTCAAATCTTGCCAGTGACATCGTGCATCTGGAGATGAATGCAGTGCAGCTCAAGAGGCGGAATCCCACAGTTCAAAACCCACTGATTCAGTCACACTTGTCTGACACACATCAAAGCCTACTGAAGGTGCCACCATGTCCCAACTGGGCCAGAGGGGAGGACCATATGGAATAAGAACAGTCTCAGTAAATTTATTCCTTTGCAGGTTCAGTTTCATGCAAACAGATAATCCTTGTTGGTCTGCTCATCACAGCCAAAAGCACTGCAGATAATGATGGACAAATGTATTGAAAACACCACACGAAAAGAGAGCAATCTGTACCGAAAGGCTGCCACAAAACTACCTTAAGGGCACAAAATACAACATGCAATCGATCATGTAGGAGGAGCAAGACCAGTTTGTGGTATGTTACTAGTCCCCACCAACGCTGTAATACTTGCTGGGGATGGCTGTAGGTAAAAGGTAAAGGAGGAAAGTCTTAATGCCTGCACCATTTTGACAAAATGCTTGTGCTGGTCAGCTGAGCTCTTCACTATCGGGGTATACAATTTTAACTGCTGACAGATAATATAAACCAAAGACGTAAACTCACACACTTTGAACCTGTACCGGCACATGACCTCGAAAATGAAGGATAACGATATACTCCAAACCACCACCACAATAAATCCACAAACAGTCCACTGAAGCAGCAGCTCCTTGTCATATTGTCATAGTATCAGGAAGAGACAATGCTCTGTTTGATTGCCATGTGCTCACTGGAGATTCAGGGAAGCAGACCAGCCTCTTTCATGGTTAGTACAGCACCAGCCAACCCCTTCCTCTGTCGCTCGTTTAACGGGAGACACCGAATATGAATCAGTTTTCAACGCCTAAATGTTGCTAACAAATTCCAAACCCACCTGAGGTCGGTGGCCATCTTAGTTTACGAGTCCACAAAGCAAGCCCTTGTTCTGCAAATTAACGCCTCAATGAAGCCGAAGTGCAAAGTCCACTGTCCCTTCATCATGCAATAACTGCGCCTCACCTTATTGGCCAACCCGAAAACTGACGTAATATAACGTTGCCCATTGCGGCGTGAAAATTGCACCAATCACGCCCCTAGAATTGAGGAGTATCATGACATGATGATACAGGAGTATCATCATACATAACTACTGCAACCTCCTCCATGAAGTCCATTGAAGAGTAAATGTCATCACTTGCAGCTATATGTTGCATCTATATGATAAGTAGTTAAAGATATTCATATCAGTTTGTTTTTAGATGCATTAGCATGTTTTGCTCATACTATACTAACTGCAGTAAATTAACACAGCTCATGGTCTAAATGTAGAATGTAGAACAATGCAACATGTAAAACAACAACAACAACATTAAAAAAGCTCCAGCTATCAGGAAATTTAATTCAGCATATTTT
Source organism: Lates japonicus (assembly GCA_033238685.1). Lineage (NCBI taxonomy): Eukaryota > Metazoa > Chordata > Actinopteri > Centropomidae > Lates > Lates japonicus. Next base: position 28,433 of record BRZM01002594.1, on the reverse strand, counting down.
AAAACAACGAGAATTAATGTGCGTGGTCATAATTAATACTAGAACAGAAAAATAATAGAAATAAAAAGGCATAACCAAAGGTAGCACATATGAGCATCAATTTAAAACAACCTCTTCAAATTAAACTCTTTAATGAATTAATGATGGCACCAATCTTGTTCATTGATCCTGTTATGCTTGGACCTCTTCTGTGCTATTGGTTACCAAGCAAAGTTTTTTGATTTACTTTATAGAGACTGTAATCTTCTTTCCCGAAGAAGGCCACTTCTGTTTATCGCTGAAAAGACAAACACAAAAATGTCATTGTCATGAAAATATATAGATCATGTACTGTTCATCAATATTAAGTTCTTGATATTAGTCTTATTCAAAGAATTATTATTTGAAATTTTATTGAGCTCAGGCTGCCGGCTCTAAGTATATAATTACATGAAATTTATCATATTACTACAATATTAATATAATGCTCTATGAATAATTATATATTAACATGCAAAAAAGTACCACTGCACAAAAATTTCTTTTATTATAAACAGTTAAGTTAGTAGAAGACGAAATATCTCCAAAAGGTATAACTATGAAGATGAAACATTCTTTTCAAAATTTTTTCAATTAGTGTATTATTTTGTTTTGTACAATTTTAGAATGAAAAAAGGAAAGGAGTCTCTATGCAAAATTTGAGCTCTCTTTTTAGAAAGACCAGGTAAAGCTTTATAATGGAATACTTGACCACTCAAGCCTTGACACATCAGCCACAGGTTCCTCTGAGCAACTGCCTAGGACCCCTGAAAGCAAAATAATTGATGCCCACGGCAAAGGGTTGCAAGAAGACAGCAAAGAGTTTTCAGGTAGCCATTTCCTCAGTTTGTAAATAACAATAGCAGGCAACAGGAACAGTGGAGGTCAAGGTGAGGTCTAGAAGATCGAAAATCTCAGAGAACTGCTCATATTACAAAAAGGCAAAATCAAACCACTTTTGACTGGGCAAATAACTTTAGGAAGATTTAGCACTCAAGTGTTCTGTGAGTGCTTAATGGAATAATGACAAACCTCACCAACGCGCCTGCAGTTCTAAGGGTTTGGCCATCTGCAAAATGAGCTTATCACGCTATCTAAACTCATCACCAGCTCATTATTCGCCAAAAAGAAAAAAAATACTGTTCAGTTGTTAATGTATGGTTTCCAGTCATTCCATAGTGGCATCCCATGCAGACCCAAAAGCCTAAATCTTTTAGCTTATAGTTTGGCTGACCAATCACAACACTTGTGCCAACCTACCAACTCTAACAGTATAAACTAGGGATGCATTTATATCAGTGGCTGATGTATTTTTGCAGGTACATCAGAAAATTATTGTTACTTTTCAAATAACAGTATTTAACCCTATAATAACAGTGGATAATGGAGTAACCCAGTCCTGAATGGGTGATTTTTCAGTTCTGCTTTTTCCTCGCCGTTTGCTCTCTGTGACCCTGAATGTTTTCATGGGGCTTTGAGCACTTATAAACATGCATTAATTTCTTAAGGAAACGCACTCTAACCATATATAACCATAATCATTTTTCCACTTGAGGACATGGCTTTTCCCCAGTTGCACAATGTGTGCACATACAGACACACGCTGTACCCTAAAACAAACTTCCTGCATTACTTTTACATCCCCAACTCCTGAATGAGGTCAAGAAAACTTGTGTATATGGTGTCTCTTTTAAGGAGTAATGGCTAACAGTGCATTTAAAAAAAACTCAGGGACTCAGAGAGAGGCTGGAGGGCAGAACCATTTATTTCTGCATTTTGTCTTAGAATGCCAATCCCAGGAATTTTGCATAAGGGGGATTAATTTGACAGTCCTGGGGGTTACAACTAGCCACAACAAACAAAATAATTATTGGTTATCGCTATCAACCCTGAAATTATGTATCAGTGCATCCCTTGTATAAATTTAAGAAATTATTTTTCACCATTATCCTCACATGGAATCAAGTGTGTTTTGAAGTGTACTTCAGCTGGTGGTTTATTAATTTGCACTACTTTGTAACCACACTTTCATGAGTATGGGTTAAGTTGACAATGGTTGGTATGTTAACATCTTTGATTGCTGCCAAAATTTTAGCATGACCCTGAGAACAAACTGGCAATGGTATGACTCATTTTAGTGGCACATGCAGTTTCTAAGCAGTATACAGCTGCTGTTAAACATAAAGGCATGTCAGTTGTATTCCATTGACAGGTGCCACTATACACATGCAGTTACAGCCACTTTGTGTCATATGCCACTAAAACAAAAACTGCATACCAGAGACTTTTCAATCTTGGCGTTTTTGAAACTGAACTGCTTGAGGACACTTAGCCTTCAGACACATGCTTCATTTTTGGCCCAGCCATGTGATAGATACCTTTGCTCCATGTGCTTGATGAATAATTTTCATTGTGTCTGAAAATGCAAGAGAACATAATCAGATGAAGAGCATGGATATTGCCAGGTGCCACAGAGAGGACACATGAAATTACAACCTTCTCAGGTTTGAAGAATGAATCACAATTACCACGTGTCCTCTCATTTAGCTACCTGTCATTATAAGCTGATTACTTTATGAAATTTTTGGCTGTTGCTTATCTGTCAAGTATTGTTTTGACATTACGTGGCTAATGATGGGCAACTGTTTTATTGACACAACAAATATATATGACATTTATGATCAATATATGGGGTGATAATGAAAAGCTTTTTTGCAGCCCCACCAAGAACCCACAGGATGTCACTCTCAGACCATGACAGCCTTTTAGTTTTCTAATTTCTTATAAACAAATCTCACAATATGCTGGTTCAAATATGAATTGCATAAACTACCAGATATAAATTAAAGCATACATACCATACGCATATTTCCCTGAAAGGAGGAGGAAGCCCTGGTCTTGTTGCAATATCTGGAAGAAGTGTATCATGACTGTACCCTTTTTTCTTTCTTTCTTTTATTTTTTTTTATTTTTTTACTGCTGATGACATACGATACGTTATGATATTATACAGCCTGTTATATTAACTCACCGTCCCTGACAAGCTTTATGAAGTCCTGCACCGTTTGGTCTAAACTGACTCCGTGAAACACCACAGGTTTGAAGTTTCTGTGCTCGAAGGACCTCACTAGACGAACGGTGACTACAGCTTTCCCGGCCATACTCTGCTGCTGGACACCCCACTGCCAGTCCGACTGATGAGCTCTGATAAAAGTGCGTTTCAATGGCACTCTTCGAGTTAAACTATTGCGTTGTAGGAGGATTTGCCATGCCTTTAGAAGAAACCTACCGCGTAGCTGACGAGGCCAGATTAGTCGACAAAATTCAGCAAGTAAGACTCGATAAGTAGATAACCGAGCGTTCCTTCACCTACTCCACCGTAGTGGATCGCAAACCAACGTAAAGGGTAAATACCGCCACCTACTGTATCATGTCCAAGACAAATTCTGACCCTACCATCTGTGTGCCTTAGCAGAAATCCAGATGTTTTTTTCCAGTCTATAACTGTTCGGTTTTGGTAAACCTGTGCGCACTGCAGCCTTAGATTTCTGTTCATGGCTGACTGGAGTGAAACCTCACGTGGTATTCTGCAGTGTTGACGGAAATCACCACCAAATACAGAAATGCAATATCGTACAAAATGGGAATAAGTTCTGAAACGTAAGTATGTAAGTATTTGGCAGAGGAGGAAAGAGTACTGAAATATTCTACTCATGAAAAGTACCACTACTTTGATTAAATTTTACTGGAGTAAAGGTAAAAGTATTGGTCTAAAAATGTACTCAAATAAAAGTAAAAGATACCTTGTTTAAAATTTACTCAGCGTAAAAGTTACTTAGATACTTTTTTAACAGGGTTGGGGTTCTTTCTTGTGTAGTGCAAAAAGGACAAGAGGATACAAATCTTTGGGTTGCTTAAAGTAATCCCCGGTTCTTCAACAGAGTGAGGTGTTTCACTATGGGAATCACTTTGGCGTGACCAACTACGGAAGCTCCAATGACACCACGTCTGTCAGTGACAGACAGGTCGAACTGTGCCTGGGGCACGCCCCCTGTATAACAACACAGTCGAACAACCCCCTTCAAATCATTCCAGACCGGGTTTCTTTCTGTGTCTATGCAAGGAGGGATGTGATGGTGAAACACCTCACTCTGTTATCAAAGAACCAGGGATTACGTTAAGTAACCCAAAGTTCTTTTTCTAACGTTGTTCGGTATTTCGCTATGGGAGCTATAGACCACTCCCGGAGTGCATAAGCTTCCCGAGGCCATAAACATATCCAGCCTGTCAGCAATAATTACACTGACCCTGGCGTGTTCACTTCTAGCACTGCTTGTGCCAAGGATGGCCCCGAGACGTCAAGCCTGTAAAACCTCACAAAAGTGTGAGGGGTAGCCCAGCTTGCTGCAGCACAAATGTCCTGTACTGACGCTCCCCTGAACAGAGCCCATGAAGTGGCCATACCCCTTGTGGAATGAGCACTGAGACCCTTGGGGGGCTGCAAACCCCCACACTTATAGGCCAGAGAAATAGTCTCCACAATCCAGTGAGACAGCCTCTGGCGAGACAGTGGCTTGTCATTATGAGTAGCCCAGGACATGAACAGCTGATCAGCTTTCCTGAACCCTGCTGTTCTACTCACATACACCTGCAGTGCCCACACTGGACACAAAGTGTTTAGCCTCTGCTCCTCACCTGAGGAAAAAGGAGGAGGGTGAAAAGCCAAAAGCTCCACAGTGGGACATCTGTAAGCTGACTCAACCACCTTAGGCACAAAAGCCGGGTTGGGTCGTAGGCAGACTTTAGTGCCACCTGGGGCAAACTGCAAGCAGGAAGGGCGGATAGAAAAAACTTGCAAGTCACTCATACGCTTCGCTGTGGTTAAAGCCAAGAGCGAGAGAGCAAGAGAGACAAACTTCATCCCTACAGCCTCCATAGGCTCAAAAGGGTGATGAGATAATGCGTCCAGCACCACTGACAGATCCCACAGAGGAACTAAGGGTCTGGAAACTGTGAGCTTGTGGCGTGCACCCTTCATGAAACGACAGACCAGAGAATGGTGTCCCACCAGCTTATCTCCAAAGCCCACATGGCATGCTGAGATAGCCGCTAAGTACACTTTAATTGTAGAAAAGGCCTTCCCCTTCTCAATCAACTCCTGCAAGAAACACAGCAGGTCAACCACTGAACATTGAAAAGGAATGATACGCCTAAAGTCACACCATTCCTCAAAAATCTGCCACTTTGCCCCATAAAGAGAGCAAATGGAAGAGGCCCTTGCACTCTGAATGGTGTCAATGACTTGTGCAGGTAGACCTGCAGCATTCAGATTCCACCTCTCACTGGCCAAGCCCAGAGAGCTATGCAGTCTGGGTGAGGATGGTAAATCTCCCTGTGTGCTTGGGACAAAAGATCCCTGCGTATGGGGAGAGGCCAAGGCTCTCCTGCCAGAAGTTGTACTATTTCTGCCACCCAGTTCTTGGATGACCACCGCGTCAATCAGAATTAGTGACAAGCCCTGCTTTCTCACCCTGGCTAGGGTGGGGGAGATCAGGCTGAGAGGGGGGAATGCATAGAGCAGCACGTTTGGCCATCCAGGTGCCATTCACCCCTCTGCCCAGCATGGTCGCCCCCCCCATCCCCACAGGGACGCATCTGTCGTCATGGTTACCATGGATGACACCGTCCCCAGCGGGACTCCCGACACGAGGGCCGTCGAGTCTCTCCATTGGCGAGCCACCACACACGTTGTGGTGATTCTCACCCTGCGGCTGAGGTGACGACGCGGGCACAGGTGCAATGTGGCCACCCAACGCTGAAAATCCCTCATCCTCAGAAGCCCCAAATGTACAACAGATATCATTGAAGCCATGAGGCCGAGCAGATGCAGGCAAAGTCTGAATGTCACGAACTTTCCCAGCTGGAAAAGGGAGAGGCAGTGTATGAGAGATGCTAACCTCCCTTCCGATAGTGTGACGCGATAGGAGAGGGAGTTTATGTTGAGACCCAGATATTCTGTACATTGCATGGGTTCCACTCGCTAAGATGATCTATCACCATAGGGGAATCTCTGATCGCCTGATGCTGTGATTGGGAGCATATCAGATAATCGTCTATGTACGAGAATATTCTGATGCTGCTGTTCTGTAACGGAGACAGCGCTGCTTCCACACACTTGCTGAACACCCTCGGAGCTAACAATAGCCCAAATGGCATGGCCAGATATTCGTAGGCTCTGCCCTGATAAGCGAACCTGAGAAATTTCCTGTGTGTGGGATAAATGGCGATGTGAAAATAGGCATCTGAGAGATCTATTGTCACAAACCAAGTGACAGAGCACTTTGTGTGTCAACATTCTGAAAGTGTACTTTCGTAAGTGCTTGTTTAACACACAGAGATCTTAAATAGGGCGAAGTGATGAGCTCTCTTTCTTTGTAACGAGGAAGTAACGGGAGTAAAATCCTAGCTGAGTTTCCTCACTCGGAAACGGCTCTGATCGCTCTTTTTATTAGTAGGGACTGTATTTTGTCCTCTAGAACATGTGCAGCATCCCCCCTAGCCACAGAAACCAACACACCGTTGAATCTGGGTGGTTTCATAGCGAACTGTAGTCTGTACTCCTGAGAGATTGTGGACATAATCCACGGGTGCACGAGTCCCTGACTCTCCTCCTCTGAAACATGAGGGGAGAGAGGCTGAGAGAGGACACCTGGGACAGAACTCACGAGGGCCTCTGAACCATGAACTTTGGAACTCTGTTCCACCTCTCTTCTTTGTGGGAGGGGGAGAGAGAGAAGCTGTGGATGCTAGGTTGCACGCTTCTCCTTCCCTTCCCCGGGGTGGGAGGGGCGGTTGCTCACTGCCACAGCAGCAAAGGAGTGTTTGCCCCATGGTCCTGGGTTTCCTGACCTAGACTGCTGGTTAGTCTTTTGATTGGTTGCCTGTCTCTGTGGTCTGGGACCCTCGTGTCTCCCTCTCACAGCTGCCACTGCCGCAGCAAAGCCAGGCCTTGGTCCCTGGGGGGGACGAGGGACATGCTTCCTGGGTAGGCAGAGGTCAAAGGCTTCACCCTCTTGCTTTCTGAGGGTGCTGATTTCCCTCATCTTCTCCAGAGCCGGACCAAAAAGACCTTTGGTGGGGTCATAAGCGGCGTCCATGACCTCTGCCTTTTGTGCGTCACTCAGGCCTGAGAGGTTCAGCCACAGAGCTCTCTCCCCTGCGACTGCGAGCCCCATCACTCAACCACAACCCAGTACTGCTCCACGTGAGGAGTGCAGGATGAGGTCATTAACCACACAGATCTCATCCCAGAGCCCGGTTAGGTGACCCAGTGTCCAGCTGCCGGCCCATCTCCTCCAGTATTTCTGCCTGGTATGCAGACAGCAGCATCATAGCATTCAGGGAGCACACTGATTGTGCTGCATATTTATACATCCTCTGGTAAATGGAAGCACTGACGTGTTCCGTTTTGCTAGGCAGAATGATGCTGCTGGAGGCTGAGAGAGAGTGACGCTTAGGGTGGAGGTGATAAGCCACTGAAGGCTCCACCACTGGGGGTTCGGCCAGCCCCAGTTCCCCCATCCCATGGATCTCCAGCTTAGAGTAGCCTTTGGTTCACTTCCTTCATGCAGGCAGGCACTGCCGGCAGAAGTTGTTTTGCTGGCGGCTGTGCTGGAGGGAGCCTCTTTCCGTCATAGAGGTCTCTCTCTGTCCCTGCAGTGTCCTGGGCTGCCGGCCACTGAATCCCCAACTTGGATGCAGCCCGTTTGCAGACCTCGTATAAGCTGCTGTCCACTGGTGGAACAGCGTCAGACGCACTGTGGGGTCTGGACTGTGAAGCTGGGAACTTGGCGTCATCCTCCTCGTCCTCCATCTCATCCATGTCGAGGAGGTCAGAGTTGGCGTCTCCCTCTGCCTCCTCGCCACACATCTCCCCCTCGAGGAGCTCCTCGAAAAGTGGGGGCATGTCCGGAGGTTCAGCATCCATGATGTCCGCCCAGCTCGGAGCAGCTCCCGGCAGATGGGTGCTGGTTGTGGCTTTTGGGGTGGCTCCAGACAGGTTTGGGTCCTGGTTGTTGGCCACCGCCATTCTAAACCGCCTTTCCAGTATCTTTTCTGGCATAGACGCACAGTGAGAACATGACTGGGGGTCTGCCAATGACGCTTGAGCGTGTTTAGCGCCCATACATGCTATGCACATCGGGTGAGGGTCCCTGCCCGAGATAGATGACCCACATGACGCGGGGCACAGGCGGGATGCAGCCTCTTTATTCTTCGGTTCCGACCCTTTGGCGGGGGTATCGGCTGAGGACATGGTGACTGGAAAGGGGGAGACTGAATTAATATAAGCTGTATTAGTCACTACGCGACGCGTCAGCTTGTCAGTGATTGCGTTAGCACACGGAGTTTAGCCCTAGTTAGCCGTGTAGCATTAGAGTTTGCTCACCATGACACATTCTCGCAGAACTCTGGGCACTCGGCTCAGCTAACAAATTAATGCTAGCCAGACCCTCGAAGGCTCGCCGTAACGCGTTAGCCGGAGGGTACACTGCAACACAATCGCCAGTACACCGGTAATCAAATACAGGGTACCTGAGGAACAGCTCGCCTTAACGCGGACACTGTTTTAAGTCACTAGTGTAACCATAAAGTTAACTTATTGCGAAGGACTTACTCAGCAAATCCAGACTTAGACCGGAAAAACTGCATTCGGCGACATGGTCCTTGACGGTTTGTCTATGAACAGTTAAGCAGCTAGCCAAACTAGCCTGGAAGAGCTGAGGGAGCTTGTATAGTTTCTTCATGGGAAGAAAGCAAGAATGATTTGAGAGGGGCTGGCACAGTTCGACCTGTCTGTCACTGACAGACGTGGTGTCATTGGAGCTTCTGTAGTTGGTCACACCAAAGCGATTCCCATAGTGAAACACCAAACGACGTTAGAAAAAGAACTCAAACTAATTGTTTTTAATTAAAGGCAAACCCTCACAAATTAAAGCTCTGACAAAATAAAATACATAGACACATAATAATGTATCAATAATGTATCACTCAGGGTGATACATTCTTTAAGATGCTTCAAGATGTTTTTGAGACAAAACTTTATTATTCTTTGATATCAGACTTTGTTCAAATGACAAAACATGTCAAAACAACTCCAAACATGTCAAATGAATCGCATGGCAGCTGCTATAAAACTTTTATTTTTTTAATTGTACGGCTGTTTGCACCCACTGACATCATATCATTTATTTTTGTTTGCTTGCTTGGGGTTTCAGGTAGTTCCATGGTCCGCTTCTGTGTTGCCACAAAGTCACTGAAGGCCTTCAGTTTTGATGGGTGTTTCCTCTGTAAACAAAATGTTTTCATCAGTAAATCAATGTTATGTTCATTAAACCCTCTGAATTTTAAATATTTACATTCATAGATAAAAGGTTTTCTACACACATCACATCTTTTACATGTGATCATTACATCTCTGAGAGATGCCTGAAGATATAATCATAGCTAAAATAGTGGAAGGTATGCCTATAATATAGTAAACATCATTCTCTAATTCCACTACTCATTCATTCCTTTACTACACTGACTGAATAAGTAGCCTACCTAAACAATACCCACTTTTAAAACAACATGCTTTAACATCTTTGTTAATTTTAAGACTGTAAGACTTACATAAAATACAATTTTAAGTTATATCCGATTTATATTCAAACAGGTAGTGAGGCACAGCAGGACATCCATTTCTGCTTATAATTTGCCATATAGACCTGCCATCAAGCCCAATTTGTCAGTTTATGTGAATTTAAGTTTAACCTTTGGTCTAAAGCCTAAACAATTTCTGTTTATCCTCAATACGTCGATGTTAAAGCATTATTTTATAGCCTATTGGATATACACCCGTAAAATACCTTACCGTCGCTAAACTACTACAAGCAACTGAAACCAACTAACAAAACGTATTAACTTACACTCTACATACTTCGCCGGGTTTGATGTTGAGTTTTTATAAGCTGCCAGTTAGGTCCCTCTCAGGCTAAACCTAGCTTACACAGCATAATAATAAAGCTATTTGCCTTTCTTGCACTTTAAGCCAAAGTGGTCCTTAAATATGGCCAGGGGGTGCACTTCATTTCCTTCAAGCTCCAACTGCACAATCTGAAGGTTGCACTGCTGGTGCCCTGTTTCCACCGTCCTTCCTTGATTAAACTGAGTGCCATTCACCCTCATCATTCTGCCCGTGGACTGCGGTTATAGATTTTCCACTTTGCTTTTTGAGAATTCAAGGCCAACATTTTTCTTTTAAACTCAGTAGCGGATGTAATTTAAACGTAAAAGGTAAGTACAATGCTTCCAAAAACATACCATAGTAAAATAAAATTACAATTTAAAAAATTTTTAAATACAAATTTGCACAAAAACTAGTCAATTACAGTATTGAGTAAATGTAATTAGTTACTATCCACCTCTGGTATTTAGCAAATTTCAGGGTCTGTATTTCAATTACATTCTATTTAGCTTTGTGTGTGTATCTGTCAGTTACTTTTCAACTGCTAAAGTTCGCACTGTGTGTGTGAAAGGGCATATAAATAGTATTTATTATTTCTTTCAAACTGAATGTGCTGAAGCACAGGACTATGAAAGCAACAGAGACTTTATTGTATAGCTGTGAATTAGAAACATAAATAGGACGCCTCACAAGCTTTCCTTCAGTGATTTGCAGCAGCACGGTTTTCAAAATAATAGAATTGTCCCCAAAACACAACAAAACATAACTTAATAGACAGGATTTGTTGTAGGACTGCAGTACTAGAGCACATTTAAAGGTGTATTACAATTGTTTCAACAAAGCTTGTTTCAAACTTCAAGTAATTATTCCTGAACAGAAAATTAGACATGAAAAGGTTCCAAATAAGTTTTGAGGCAATGTAACACAGGTGATCCTTTGTAACTTTTCATAAACAAAACTTCAATTCAAGGACTGAACATCCTGACAGAAGTGACTCCTGTGTGCAATCCGCCTAGGGCCCTTTCAGTTTTACCTAAATTTATTTTATTATGCCCTTTTTAAATTTGCAAGTCCTTATGTAAAATTACACTTGAAGGAAGAAATTATCATTCTGGTCCTGAGGACATTTCCATCTTGACTGTGCAGGTTCTCCACAAGATAAAAGACAAAACTTTCTGTTTTTTGGTTAAAATATTAAGAAACTTAGCATGTTTATGTTTGAGGATCCAAGAATAAATAATTTTTTCATTGTAAATTGAAAATTAAAATAATTTATGCATAGTGAATATCGACAATACAGGAAACAAGGAGAGATATAGAATTGGGCAATGACCCACGCAGGTCCCTAGTCACCTCAAATTAGGATTTCAAACCATGGTTGATCCTTAACCTTTAAATACCAGGGTGCTGCATTTTATTCCCCACTAATCATGGGTAGAATGGGAATGATCATCTGGTACCTTATATTTCAACTACTACAGTATAAAATAACACATTTAGTCAAACTGGCCAGATCAATAATAATTGATTTAATCATTATTCATTTTGAGCATAAAATAACAATTTAATCTTTGGTTTGGAGCTCTTTACACTGGTTTTGTAGTCTTTCTCAGAAAGTATTTGGACCTTTGATAATTAAATCACAAAAGCCAAGACCGAAATATATATAATACTAAAGCTAGATTTGATACCAAAGTATTACTGAGCCACAATCTTAAATAGAAAAAGTTAATAAAAGAGCCAAAAACTTCTGAAGAAGTGACAAATTTATACTGTCACAGAGAAAACAAAAATATAGCATGTCCGAAGACTTAATATCTTGAACACTAGAGCGTCTGGTTTAGGGAGGATCTGCTTCATTTTATTACATGAAACCTGGTTATTTCGAGGCCAGTGTCTTGCACTTCCTCCAACCCCTCTGGGATCTTCCTTAGTCTTAATGTCTGGGCATGCTTGAGCCAAGAAGAGCCGTCCATTGGAACTACTGAGGCAGGATGAGGGGCCAGCAGGTACACTGGTAGCGGAGTAATGAGATAGGCCACAGGGAAGAGAAGCGAGAGTCCCGGCGAAGAAGACAATGCATAGTGGATAAAGTTAAAGCAGTAGCAAGTCCCCAAGCTGGAGACACGAAAGACACAAAACTGTCAGAAAATTCAAAATACAGAGAAAATTTTACAGATAACTGGAACAAATTCATTTTATGGATATGTGTCTCTTAGGGTCCGAATTCATTTGGAGTCCACAGGTGTGCCAAATATTTTATTTATTTGCTTTCTATTTACTGTACTCTTTTTTCTGTTTTGGTCAGCGCTCACTCCTGCTCAGCTGTGGACTTTTGTAGGTTTGGTAGCTAGCTATGCAGTTTATCATACACTGATCTGCTAGTGACCTGAACAAATGTAAACTCCCTCGGTTGGTGAAACACAGAGGCAGGAAGTAATAGCTAACAGAGTGAGGACTCCAAATCCAGAATTCCACAGGACAGGTAAGGTCAGACCTCATCACCTGCTGCCCCACTGAAATTTTCAACATCAGCTTTCACCTAAAAAGAGATAGAAAAGAAAGAAAAGAGAAAATTAATAAATAAATATACTACGCACACCATGCTGCATTTGAGCATATATGTCTCCATGCACAGCTACATAAATACAAATGGTAGAATATACTCACCTGGTGGTAACAGCATTGAGTAGTGTGTACCCTGCAGCCCTCGTAGTAATAGACACATACCTTACACCGCATGAGCAAGGAAGCTTAGCAGGCCGAGCTGCTTCCGCCACACACAGCCAGTAGTCTAGCCAGTGGAAATCTCTTATATTTGGTTCCCCTGCAGCTGAAAAACAGCCGCCACAGACCTAAGGAAACACAGGACTTAATACAGTTTCATCCTGGGTAGATGAAGTAAAGGTGCTCCTTTCTGCATGAGGTGGATAAATGCAAAGTTAAGCTATTAATTTGAACTGAGAAATGTAAATTTCGCCGCTGTGGGACTAATAAAGGATTATCTTATCCTAACAGAATGACTTCTGTTGGTAAAAATGTTCAGCCTAGCATGCCTCTGATGAGATATTAAATTGATAATATTTTTTTGAAATATGTTTTAAAACAGTCAGATGTCCTTACAAACACTGACATGCTTGCTATAATCATTCCATTCATTGAGTTAGACAAATTGTGGATTTGTAAACAACAATTGCTTAACAAAAAGAAATTGATCTAACATCTTACACAGTTATTGGATGAGACAGACATGAACTCAATTCCTAAGAATTACTGAAATTATATACAAAGATTAGAACAAAACAGCCAGGCAAACTATGGAATAACATGTAGACAACACAGCAATATTTATAGAAAGGTAATCCAATGTAACATTGCAAGTAATGATGGATGTGAACGTTAACTCACTGTTGATATTTGTGCCTTCTTCAAAGTATTAGTGGATTCCAGGATCAAGAGCATTTAACAAACACAGAGTCTGGAAATGATTGAGTGGTTCGTGGGATGGTTGGTCATATTGCAGGCACTTTCACATGTGAGCAGGAAAAAGGGCTTTTCACTATTCTTGCCATAAAGACACAACACCTGTAGGCATGGTAACTGCACACACAGCAAAGATAGCAACACCTAAGCCTCAAAATGCTCACAGTGTGAAAATAAGGAAAAGCATAATTTATATAATTTGAATGACAATATAAACCACAAATTTGAGATATTACTGCAACAACTCCCTATAGTATTTAAAATTATGTTTCTTTTGTGTTTATTTTAATTTTTTAGCTACTTGGGATCACAACTCAACCTTCAAACTGAATATCACAAACACATTTGACAAATTATCACAGCAAATTATGCCTTTATAAAGTTGGCTAATGGGTTGCTTAAAATGTTTCATTATTCACACATCTAGCAGGCACAGAGCAACATTTGAGATTCATTTGGAACCATCTTGCCCACTGATGAATGTAAACCCTACTCACTCCTTTTTAGCTCCTGATTTGGGTACTCCACCAAAAGCCCTGAGAAAAATGATTACCACTTTGCCACCAGCTTGTCTCTGCTGTGTCTGTCTGTCTGCTGTTTGGTTCTGAGCAGTGATGACCATCAGGTTTATCTGTGTTTCTGAAACAGCTGTCTGTGGCTGTTGGAAACAGGGGGTGGTGAGAGCAGGTACATAATAAAAGAGAGCTAAAAAGGGTGCTGAGAGCCATCCTGCAGAGTCACCCCCTCTCACATTACAAATAGTAATGTAATTCATAGCTAATATAAAAAAACCCAGTCAGTGTAACTTTAGTTTCAGTGTCATTTTCAAGTTATGGCATATTATAACAGCTGTTATTCAGTGTAAATGTGTTTCTTGTCCAATGGCCTCTAGTGTTATGCTCTGTTTCAATACCTGGTAGATAGACTAGAGCCAGTGTAACCAAGGCAACCGCCCGGCAGTGTCTCATTCATAGTCACTAGTGGGAGCTGGTGGATATTGTTCACCTGTCCTTTATCAAGGTAGGGCAGCAGTATATGCCTCAGAGTTGTATCATAGAAGAACAGGAAGAATGAAGGTAGTCAAAATGGAGACTCTCCCCCAGGAGAAGAGAAAGTGAGTGGGGCTTCCTCAATGTCTCTGGATCGGCACAGACCTCCCAGATCCATAGGGCTAAAAAAAAGAAGCCCCATAGAGCGACCAGCTGGAGCACAGTGTCTTTAGAGGTGGAGCAGTCGCTGCAGATCAGGACCTGAGGGCAGGGCAGATAAAAGACTTAGGCACAGTACATCAGTATGGAATATCACCATTTCTTCTTATTCTTAGATCTGTCATGATGAAGGCAAACTTTACTGTTTTACACTCTGAAACATCAAACATGTTTCCAGGTGTTGCAGAGCTGGATATAAACGTTGTGTAAAACTATCGTGGCTGCAGAGGGGAGCTGTGTGAAATCTGATAAATGAGTGATGTTACACACAAATTACAATATTTTGGTCTGATTTTGATATTATATGATCAATTTCTTGAAAATTATCAGGGGTGCCCAAACTTTTTCATACCACTGTATATATGTGTGTGTATATATATATATGTGTGTGTGTGTGTGTGTGTGTGTGTGTGTGTGTGTATATATATATATATATATGTATGTATGTATGTATGTATGTATGTATGTATTTGGACACCATGAGTTCACAGAGCTGTATCTCCTGACAGATCTTTCTGTTTTGATGTAAATCTGGTCAAATTAAAGCTGAGCTGTGACACTTGTTGTTTCTATTATTTTATTTTATTTTATTATATAAGAACAAAAAGAACAGAACATGTCACTGTCCGAATACTTATGGACCCAACCCTATCTGTATATAACTATATGTATATATAAATCCGTTATACTCAGACTGACCTGTGTCTTGTATGTTGTGTGTGATGTGTATGTTGTGTGTCTCAGATGTGTTGGGAGGATATAACGGGACGATCTTTGCGTACGGTCAGACATCGTCAGGAAAGACTCATACCATGGAGGTCGGTGTTTCATATTAACTCTGTTTTTAAATTAAACCTGAATTCATTTGTTGTGTTTGATCTGAAATCTGTTTTTACAGTTTTATATATTAGTGTAGAATAATGTTTTAATAACGTTGATGATGAATAAAAATGTTTGAATTTTGCAGGGGAACCTTCACGACCCATGTCTGATGGGAATCATTCCTCGTATCGCCCGAGACATCTTTGACCACATCTACTCGATGGACGAAAACCTGGAGTTTCACATCAAGGTGATGATGTCATCATTGACATCACTCCACTCAGTTTACTGGTTTTATTGGTTTTTACTTTCAATGGTTTTGTTTTTAACATTTTAACACATTTTGTGGACGTCAGTTTTTCCCTGTTTGTCCTGAAGGAGAGATTCTCTGATCACATGAGAAGTGAATTCAGTTTTATTGATAAACATGTCAGATATCTGTGTTGTGTTCAGCCTGTGTACAAAGACTTAAATCTGATCTGTGACCAGTCGTCCTGCTGTCGTCAGCTTTCGAAACCAGTGATGCATTCACTGACCCACCTGTTCTCCATATGTTCACTGCTCACCTGCTGCTCTGCTCTCATACATATATCAGCACATATTTCCTCTTATGTTTTAACATGAACAAACAGCACAAACACCACGTGTGTTCATACCAATATTGTTACAGTTTTTGGATTTAAAATCTACAGAAATTCAAATATCTGAATGTTTATATCCAGTAAATAATTCATCAATCATTCAGACATCATATATATTATCACTGACTCTGACATTTAATGATTTAATGACAGATTAATTAAATCATACAGTGGCTACAGAAAGTCCTCAGACCCTTCACTGTATCATAGATTTAATGTTGCGTTCTCTGTGTTTCTCTTGTATCAGTTCATAATGAAACCTGTCTGTTTCTCTGCAGGTGTCTTATTTTGAAATCTATCTGGATAAAATCAGAGACTTGCTCGATGGTGAGGATGATATTTAACAACGTTAATATTCATGTGATCAAACACAAACCTCTCAGAGTCACTTCAGGCTGTTGGAATAATGTGATTTCACGTTTTAGTGTCGAAGACAAACCTGGCTGTTCACGAGGACAAGAACCGGGTTCCCTTTGTCAAGGTACCTGATCTTTAATGTCTGAAGAATGTCCAAGATATGACCTGTCAGTACTGCAGTACTGCAGTGACAGTACTACGTTGGTGTATTCTGTGTCAGGGCTGTACGGAGCGTTTTGTTTCCAGTCCTGACGAGGTGATGGACGTCATCGACGAGGGAAAAGCAAACAGACACGTCGCCGTTACCAGTGAGTCTGTACCTGTACTACAGATACTACTGCACTACAGATACCACTGTGCCACAGATACTACTGTACCACAGATACCACTGTACCACAGATACTACTGTACTACAGATACTACTGTACCATAGATACCACTGTACTACAGATACTACTGTACCACAGATACCGCTGTACTACAGATACCACTGTGCCACAGATACTACTGTACCACAGATACCACTGTACCACAGATACTACTGTACTACAGATACTACTGTACCACAGATACCGCTGTACTACAGATACCACTGTACTACAGATACTACTGTACCACAGATACCACTGTACTACTGCTAGGTTTACTACTACTGTTAGTACTGTCATTACTACGTCTTCTGCTTCTGTTAAGACACAGTCTGAGATACTGACTGTGAACCTTTGACATTGGACTCGATGGTGGTCTCAGTGGCGCCACCTTCAGGACAAACCCACAGCTGTTCAGACTGAGAGCAAATCAGTCATCGTGTTGTTGTCTGTAATGACCTCTGCAGCCTGTAGGGGGCACTACACTGACTGGTCCTGCAGTCACGTTGTGTTAACGTGTCGTTTCTCCTCCTGCAGACATGAACGAGCACAGCTCTCGCAGTCACAGTATTTTTCTGATCAACATCAAGCAGGAGAACGTGGAGACGGAGATGAAACTGTCAGGGAAACTTTACCTGGTCGACCTGGCAGGCAGCGAGAAGGTCTCACCGCTCCACCTCATGTTATTCCTCTCACACATTTAATTATCCGTCACATCATCAC